>JAAAKL020000882.1:0-35345 GCA_010016065.2 Carybdea cf. marsupialis auct. non (Linnaeus, 1758) | reverse complement strand
GCCTCGTTTGAGGGCAGGATAGCAAAAATTTGGTCTATAGACACTGTAGCATGCTCTCCTCCACGGAAATCTTTCGTGAAAGGCGAAAGATTTGTTCGCTGCTGAAGGAAAGCCTTAAAGAGCAGCTATCAATTGTGCTGATGACAACGATTGGGATTTAGAGATAAAAATAACGATGAAATAGACCAATTTTGCCTTCCAGAGAAAGAATACCACCTCCTCTTCCTTCCTACTATAGCAGTACTATGCACATTACCACCATAAATGAAAAAATGTTGTAGTTCTGTTTGCATAATGATTGAAACACACCAAACTATATTCTTTACTCGTTTTGAGACATGAAAGTTTTGGCAACAAATAAACAGGTATACTAGAATCTCAGAAACTGGAAGGAAATTCAGTTCAAAATAAAACTTCCCTCTTACCGTATTCAATAACATATTGTCTCTGCAGTTGTTAATAGCCGCATTTGTACAGCTGAATGAAAGCTGTGTCCATAAAACATGGAGAGCGATCAACAACGAGCTGGTCAGAATTTTAAAGATGTTTACTAAGTCGTCATGTGCGTTTGTCATTTAGGAATCAACCACAAACACTTTGCAATGTTCGAAGACGTCTGCAATCGACTGATCAAAAAGATGTTAGCTTTTCAGGGTAAAAGAGAATTGTACATGAAGGATTGATAATGGGCTAGCGAGTATTAGAATCTGAAAAAATGAATAATTTTCTTGCCGTTTTCTAGAATGCAAAACAAGAAATTTGGTATAAGATTCTGATTTACCACCGTTTTGCAATTTAAAAATTCCTTCCCTCCCGGTACTGCCAAGTAGTACAATAGTTTTCAGTACGGACACGCGTTCGGCTCCGGGGGTAATACTAACGGAATCTATATTCATTACATTTTAAACACATTGCGGCTGAGGTTTAAATTAGTATGACTGCTATTACCCTCTTGAAAGCCTTCCATTTATTTGATTTTTTGTGGAGTCTAGGGTAAAACTGGGAGACATAGGGCTAGGGTATATAATAATTGATACCTATATGTGTTTAAAATTATGGAAGTAGAAAATGTAATGTCCGAGCAGATTGGCTTCATGCAAACTGCTACTCAATAGGTGGTAACATCATTGGCTGAATGAAATATAAATACACTTTTGGCTCTCCTAAAGCTTGGGACTGACAATGCCGTATTATTACAAAGTCTTGCTAGCGGTAAGAGGACGGAGTGGCAGTAGTCAACCAGTGCCTCACTTTGATTCCATCAACGTGTTTAAGTGTACTCTGATACATCCACACAACTCTTCCCTGTGGGCCATTATATTTTTTAACATGTATATGCAAATAAACGAACTTATGGAGGCTACTATCCGACGTAAACTGATCTTTTTGGTATATACTTACCCTCAGGCAATAAAATCGTAGCATAACTTGTGGTCACTTTGGGTTTTTTTAAACAATGGCATGGTTTAGCTGTTGACTACGGTAAATTAGTGTTACCAAGAAAGTATGAAAAAGTGGTATACCTGTAGCACATGGTTTTCATACAACTAACACATGTCGTGCGATTAGATTCCCGAACACACTGCAGCATGGACCGACGGTTACAGACATAGCTAAGCGAACGAGATTAGGAGTATGACCGGAATTATTAGTGCCCCCCATAGTATATAATAAGTAGGAGGTGGTTTTCCTAATGACGACAGATCGATAGAATTACATGCTATTGTGTACCCTCTAAGTCGTTCATACCTACGAGAAATGAGGTGCGGTATCTACGGAGAATGTACTTGCAGTTTGTTAAGACCGGTTAAGCCTGGTAGCATGCGCATCTGCACAAATGTTGCATAAGATGCCGTAAATGTTACCCAGATGAATTTTTAATACCCTCTCAAGCTGCTCTTAAAACTTTGCCCTCGACGTAAAGGGAAATAAAAGAAACTGACGTACTAAAACATGCACAAAATCAGCCATCCAGTTTACAACAACATTTCATATACACAATGCACCCATACACACATTCATCTGACCTATACGTAACAATATCGACTGATACACGTTCTATTACGAGATTTCTGTACCATACGTATTGGTGGCATTTGAAGATTAAGAAAGTTACAATGAAGACTACAGGTAATACACCATAGAGATTCAGCCGTGTTTGAAACAATGAAAAAACATGATACATTGAGTATGTGGTGTCTGCAAGTATCTGGCATGCCGACAGGTATATCTGACACATTGGTGCTTCGGAAGGCCTCTTTGGATTACCAGTGGTATTATGCAGTCGTGCAATCATATGGTGCATTGACATTCATTTAGTGAGCAAGTGAAGTTGTTCTGCAAGTGCAGTAACAAGGTATGACGGTGAAGATACATAGGATGTTAATAGTTATCGGTGCAGTTATCAGGTGTGTTAATTTGATTATACTATGTATCTGAAAGTGAACCAGTGCATGAAGAGCAACTAATACTCGGTATTGGTAGTATTTTAGGTATATTAGTAGAAATTGACTTGCGCGCAGGAATAACACCAATGTGCTTTTGCCTGTTCCAATCTCCGTATCCAGTCCATTGATTCAAATGATAGCAGCAGTGCATACTATAATTTTTCATCGTTGTATTTGTGTATGTGGGGTAAAATTGCTGCAAACCACTTACGAATGGATTTCCTATGCATCGATTAATACACAATTTTCTGCATATATATGCACATCTTCGCAGCTGCACGTTATCTTCTGTGGTTGAGTAGGAGCAATTTAACAGTCCACCCATGTGAACAACTGTTATGGAGTGCCAATGTTTACGTTTCGCACATTTTGGAATCAGCGTGCGCACTTTTGTGCACCCTCGTGCACGTGTATTGGTTGGAATTAAAGACACAGGGAACCTTTGCGAACATTGTGAGGGTAAATCTGTATATGTGTGTATATTACTATGCAGTTAAGTGTAAGAGTGTGAATTTGTGTGTGCCATTGTGCATGTGAATAGGATCGTGTCCTGTGCGCATGCTCCATGAAAGGTATCTGGGGTATCAATGGCAATAAAGAGTACAGCACACTTGATCACGACAGAAAAACAAAAACAGACGAATGAGATATCTTTTAAATACATGTCAAGTAACCTCTATTTGTCTCCAACACAACAATGACACATTTGCAGGCCCCTCTTACAAGCCTCCCCATCGAGCTTCCGGAACTTGCACGGAAGGCGCATAAAATTTTTACAAAATGGCATAAGCAACGCCATTCAAGTTCAAACTGGCAATTGCAAGTTCGCTCTACAAAGTAACGGTTCTAAACCATGCAGATACTTTGCTTCCCTTCTTAACAAAATTTGCAAAAGAATTTTCGTTTTACGCAAAAAATACACTACCACTTCGTACAATAATACTACCTGACCATCACTATTCGTTGAGCAAGGCATCTTCTTATACCTTCTCAAATACTTACGGCATCTTTGGCATAACTACCACCACGGTGATTCTGACTTGCAACCCAATTCTGTTGATACCCTAATACCTATGTACACCAGCATTGTGCGCTTAAATGGAGAGCATTTGAATGAGATGCCATAAATCACCATCAAAGCCCCACCGTTTGAGTTGAGGCATGCAGCACATGGTTGTTGTTAATGATCTGATGAACTCATGTACAGTAGGTTAAAGTTGTCTATGTTATGTCGACGTCTTGATTGATGTCGGATTCACTGACCTCTGAATCACTTTGATCTCCATCTTGATACTCATCCTCCAAGCAGCTCGAATTTGGAATCTGTTTGATTAAAATGAGTCCATTAGTACTATCTTTATATGCATATGGAAAGATACCCCTGCAGTTTCCGCGTTGCAAAGCGTTAGATTTAAGTATTTTAAAACATTAAGTTATCAGGATTATCAAGGGCAATGTATGGCAATTTACTTGATTTAACTATGCCGCTTTCTTTCATATTTTAATAAAAAGAAGGTCATATTTTAGAATCGACTAGTTTGAAAGTGCTGCCACTATCACATCTATTCGTTCACAAATGGATAGAACAAAGGTTTAGATGCGTTCACACAAGACGTACACCAAAACATGTTGGCAAAAATTCACATAATAGGAAACATCTGCACAAGGATTTATAGAGATACATATGCACGCATAACCTGCACAGACACTAGCAGATCTACACACAGAGAAGTTTCACAGACAATTTTCCTTCCTGCTTTAATAAGGGTACATGCAAACTTACTCCCGTGCACATAAATGAACATAAAACTTACATAAACATTAAAAGATGTATGTGCACAGAGCACGAACATTTTACTTGCATCTAGGCACATGCATCCTTTTATTGTCGTACATGAAAACGATATCCACTGGAATTTGTAACAGCACGCAGGACACATAAGCACACCAAGACATACAGACATACACAACATACCAAGTACATTGGTAACCAATAAAAGCTTGTACCTTTAAGTATACATTCACAACCTCTTAGAATTCAAATAGACGCTCATGCATATTCACATATTCATGCTCTCTTTCACATATGCAAGCAAAACAGAATCTTTCTAACAAGCGCATAAACATTTAACCTCTCTTACACATGCACACATTTCTTTGAGAAGGCAACATTTAAATAAATAGCAGACATAACTAGCAAAGTAGTATAAGTAAGATAAATGTTTGACATATTCAGGATTTAACAAAATATCCAATATTATACTTTAGCTGCTTTGAGCCAGCAAATTATTTGATTTACATTCACTCGTGTCAGCAAGATGCAGGGGAAGCATTCACACATGTCAATAGCTGTTATAGACGCTTATAAGCAATGTATGAGAAGATTTTATGAGAAATATTTACAAAAGTCAACTTATTGGGTTACTGAAACATCTATACGTGTAGCTTTATAAATTAAAATAATCAAGAAATAATTTAATCTTGTAAACAAAAAGCACTTTAAACAGGTAAATATTTGGAGCTGTGAAGAATGGAGAACGGGTGCCTATATTTTATAGCAAACATTTTTATTAATGCTTTATATACAGTTTTTAAACAGAACCTTCATTACATCACATCGGCAGAATTCGTAAAAAAATCGTTGCGTAGGTAAACGTTTTCTCTCTCAAGGCAAGGTTGGCTTATCAACCTTTCATGTTATGTTTTCCGCTGTTAGCAAAGTATAAATCAAGGACTTTCTCTCTATAGAGGCCTCTATAATTTATATGAACTATAATTTTGTATCGGGCGTCCTAATAATAACTGTATCACCTGCACTTTTGCACGACCTTCCCCCGTGCGGTGGGCATTCCACTGGTAATGGAATCTCGACCTTTAATTGTTTGTAGACAAAGGATCAGTTTAGCAACTTTATTGGACTTCTCTACGTTTTACGGGTCTAGTCTACAGTCTAATCCTTCCTTGCTTACAATTATCTTACGCATCGATCTGGAATTCCTGATATTAAGAGAGGGAAACATATAAACATACGAGTGCAGTCCCGGCTTTATGGACTTCCTGTTTATAATTGTCTTTCTTCACCTTTTTGACATGCTTCTTCCAGGCTTCATAACTACCACAGAATCGCAGTCATGACACGCGACTTGTTTATTAAGGACTCCTTCTCTCTAACAGGATGAACTCGCTGGGTACAAGGAAAGAATAGCACGGATAACACTAGAAAAACAAGCTGTCTTCATAACGCACTTTTACAGCAGCATTTCGGTTACGAAACCTCGTACTACCAATTTCGAAAATTAACTCTGCTATTAGCGTAAGAAACTAGTTTCTTTATGTTTAGGATGTGATATCTGCCTGTTTTGTTTTGGTGAACATAAGGCATGAGTTTAAATCTTAAATGTATCACACACTAGAGGTTTACATTCGGGTAAGTAAGATAGGTTTGTGGAATTAAGAAAATTTAGGATCAAGACTTTACAACACGGCTAACAGGGTTCTCAATGACTGTGGTGAATGTGTTCCATAGGTGAATATGCATCCATGAGTGTATCTTTATAGTGGACATGGCATGGAAATGTGTTGCGGTGTATGGAATGCCAATACAAAGAAAAGCTATTTAAAGCGCATCTCTGCTTGCATAGAACGTAAACTACGTTACTCTTTCCAATACGAGGCTGAGGTATCACAAATATTGCTCCATAGCCATATACTAGGGCTTTTTCCTTCAAAGGACCTCAACCGCGAGTTTTACAAGCGATAGCACAATGGCGCTTTCAGGCAAAAGTGACCAAGCAGCCGGTGCTGAATACATTTCTACGCCATGTGTATTATCACTGAACTACAAAAGCCCTCTTATGTCCCTGAACGTACAAAGATCTACATCGAAGGCGTAGCTATGCTTCGAATAAACGTTGTTTTTGTTTTAGAACTGTGCTGAGCCAAGGCATGGTCCAAATTTAAACAACCCATTGGCTACATGTTAGGCTCAAACTTTAGAAAGCTTGGCAACAGAGACTTGGAGTTCAGTATTTTCACAAGAAAAATGATCATAACGGGGTTTTTTCATTAGTAGTATCTTCTAGCAAGTCATCTTAGTTTACTTGAAATGTTATTACTGGCAAACCTTGGTACGTTTGCGGCTGACGTTGTAATTTTGCCCTTGAAATTTTAGTACGAAAAGTGTAGCTGCTTTTACATGAAAAAACGAGTAATACACAAACATTACTGACAAGTGTTTTTTAAACGAAACAACAATGCACCAGCAGCACTAGGTTTCCAGCCTGTTTAAAGTATCTAACCCACGTCACAGGAGGCTTACTTCTCATACGTGCAACAATCAGCAGTGCCGCTATTAGATATTCGTTTAGCCATTTTGGACCAAACAACGAGTTGAACGTTCTGAAGGCTACCACTGGTTAAGTTACTTTGTGCAAACCTAACAATGACGTCATACCACTGAACATCACAGAATAAGAATGCAATTTCACATCTTTGTCATAAAAAGATGATGCAGCACAATCCATCTGAAGACTCCTTGAAATGGGTACTTTCTTACAATGGTGCGATGTTTAAGTTCTACAATTTGATATATCTTCTACATTGTCTCACTTGGTCAAAGTAAATTACATGCGAATTAATTCGGACCTTTTACATTGATGCCTTGTCCGAAATATTTTGTGAAGAAATTTTCCAGAAAATACGCCCAAAATTATGTGTAACACAACTCTGATAAACTCGTCTACGTATAAAATCACAACAAAGATAACATTGCTGTGATGTCTACCAATACAAAAGAAAACATACCACTGAATACCATCAGGAATCTCTTCTTCGGACAGATAGGTGCAGTTTGTATACGTAAGTTGGTTATGGTGCAGAGAATTTGCTTCTTAGGTTGGTCATAAATATGGTGTGGCATCAAAAGTATCCTGGGCGGCATTTATAATGACACACTTAAAAACTACAAAGTATGCTGCATGGGTGTTGTCCAGACAAAGGAAATGAGTATTTCATTATTTACCGATACCAAAAAATGTTATATGAATCGATTCAAGATGACAATACCTATTTGCGCTGAGGGAGCTAAGACTTCATGTGTTCTCAAATTTTAGTTCATCTGAGGCTTAATAAACTTGTTACCCGGATCTTATAAAGATGTCCTCTGCTCACCCCACGTATTTCGAAGACTTCCTTTTTGTACACAAAAACGGTATTATTAGAACAGCTATCACCAGTAGTTGCGACAAGATCAGAAAGGGAAAGTTGACGAGGTAGGTTTTAGAAGTAAGAGCTTTAATTCTTTCATTTACTGATATAAATGGACTTCACGTGAGGTGCCTTTATCGCTCTATTGTATGCTTATAACATAAGGCACTCTCTTAAGATCTCTCTAAATTAATAGTAACAGTAGTGTCTTGGCCACCTGTGTCCTCCACTCCCTTTAGCAAACATCCAAAGCCACACCTGAAAAAGTCTCGAGAGAAAAGACGTTCCCTGATCAACACATCTGCCACATCTTCGAAAAGGAACGCTGTTTCAATGCAGCAGCAGATAGAAGTTAAGAACTTATTCCATACGAACCTGCTATTAATCATATAAACGATTACATGAAAACCTACCTCTTTCTCCACTTCTTCTGACGTAGACAGATCCACACTCGCCCTATTCCTCCCAAGCATCTTGAAACGGCTCACAATACAAACTTTCCTGAACGATTGCTGAAAGAAGAGGGAAGCAGAGAGATGAGATCAACAAATTTTTTTAACCGCAGCTATTCAGTGGTGCCCTGTTTTAACCAACAATGACGATGATAACAACTAAAGAATGTGGAATTACCTACGACTATGCTTCTTGGGCTGTTAGTCTACTCCATTTGGATGTCCCTGGCACTACTCCACAAACAACATTACGGTCTAGATTGAGCAAAGGCGCCGGACACGTCATCTTTATGCCTCGAACAGGGAAAGTTACATTCCAAACAAGCTACTAGGACCGACTATTTTGCTAACTTCTGCAGAAAATGTTGTACAGTAGGCAGCTTTTGGCTAAGACGAAACGGCTCAACTGATGTTTTCCCGTCTCCACTTCTTTGGCTCAAGAATGGCCGTCAAAGAGCTAAACCATCCAATCAGATAAACCCACTTCAAACAGTAGCTCCGAACATCTCTTTCGCAAAGTTCGTGTATTTAAAACGTTTATAGCAACTTCGACCACTGTGAAACAAATCCTCCAAGAATAAGATAACGTTTACACTTCATATATTAAAGAACCAGCCTAGATTGGAATTGTTATTGATGCATTTCTTTTCGATTACGAGCGTCTCAGGGTCGATTTGGTACGAGGCTGATGAGCAACAGGCATTTTAGGCCGCATTCATTGCACTATAACATATCTCGTAGGGGTAGCTCTTCATATTCTAGACTGTAAAACACTGCACAACATACTCACATCCATTTTCAAAAGCTCCTGTCAACATGTGAGAGGCAAAACAGTAGACTTTGATAAAAATCCACAGGGAGCCCAGAACAATGGAAATCTCCTTTATACAAAACGTTATGCAACATCAGTTTCAGATACCGATTAGTGATTTTGTAGTTACCTGCCATCTTCTTCGGGCCAGGAACGCTTTAAATCCTGTCGTTTTAATCAAGGAGTTATGGTGTGTCTGAAAAATATGGAAAAGTATAACGTACGATATACATATCTATCATTGATAAATATCAGTCATTTCAGAGAGATAACACTTTATATAGCTCCGGAATGTTAACAATCGGAACGTATTTCAACACCAAGGAATGTTAATGACGTCAGAGTGAGGACTACATTTATATCTAAGAGGTCAATTCAACAGCAATAGCACAACTCATTTAAGCCATGGTTTCTAAAAATAAATATGGCATCACTCGAGATCTGAAATACCGGGCGCGAATTGACTTCGAAACAAAGCAATCGTTTACAGTGACAGTCGTGGTATCTTCCTGAGTGTTGAAAATCCTATGAGAGCCTCATATCCATGGCCCACCAAAAGTGTTGCAACGGTAAATGTGCCGGTGGCTCAAGACAATTCGACTGGAATGAAATGAAAGACGGCGTTTTTTATATCGGTTTTCCCAAGCCTGGCAGAAATCGACAGAAATGTCAGTGCTAGGCTAGAGCATATCCCAGTGGGATTTTAGCGATCTAGGTGTTAACAAATACACCTACGTTTGCAGTCTGCATTTTGCCAGAGGAACAGGACCGACTCAGGAACTTCCTAACCATACCTAGCAAATTTTCTGGCTGCTCAGATACGTCTGTTGGCAGTTACTTTACTTATGTTGCAGAGCTTTCTTCATTAACGGAATCTTATTGAAATTCGCCAAAGTTGATCTGTTGATGCGTGTGTTTATGTGATTTCTTGTCAAGATAGTCAGGAGTATCTGTGTACATTTTATTTACTACGCAGAGAATCCTTGTCTCTGTTACCTGGAGGAGATACCAGTGAAAAGTAAAAATGTCACCACCGGGATTCCAACCCGGGACCCACGCATTCGCGGCATGCTCTACCAACTGAGCTATGGTGAACTTGCTGTCTTCAAATCCTCTGTTATTTGCTCATCAATACATTGCTTGTTTTACTCCTGCCCTTTACTACTATGATATTGTGTCGCAATGGAGGGCATGTTCTGCTTCTGAATGCCATTGATATTTAACTCAGTAACCAAGAGAGATACTTAATATTGTTGGGGCCTGAAACACTCATCACTACCTTACTTTTCTCTTCTCTTTTCAGGCTGAAAGATTCCTCGAAAGAAGACGATTGCCTACAGAGCAGTCTCAACTTCAAACCAAGAGTAAGAAGCTGAAGATACCTGCTGGCTCATCGATCTGAGTTTCTGCAAGTGTGGACACTCCTTCTGTCAGTTCGACAACAGAAGGCAACACTGGCATAATACAGGAGAAGGTGAAAAATTCACACTGACTTAACCTACCGGGAATTTGCAACAGCTCGTCATACTAGAAACCTATAACCCGCACTAAACATTCTTTTATTATGAAATGAAGTGAGATATTGCTACGCCACATATCTTAAAACCTCGTTAATGATGCTTTCAATGATTTATCGATTAATACAGGATGAATCATCAATTTTGATTTCCTCCTAAAAGTCCTGAGGTCCAGGTAGTGACGTGGAGATAGTTTGATAATTTCACTACAAAGTTAAACCCATTATTAGAAGACTAAACAGATGAGACCAAACAGAAGAAGAGGAAGACACGGAACGATGGAAAGGCCAAATGGGCATGCTTTAATAAAGGCGCGTGTCCAGAATAACTAGTCATGGTTAGAAGTTGGATTCTCTTACTTGTGGTAATATCCATGGATGATTTAGGCAATCTTTGACTGTGTTGCGATCCCTAATGAAACACCAACATAGACAATATTAGTCAAATAACAAAATAAACTGTATGAATAGATACTAGAGAAATAAAAAAGTATGTCACTAACGGGATTCGAACCCTTGACTCGCGCAAAGACGGCGTGCGCTCTACCAAGTGAGCTAGGTGACTTCCGTTGATAATATGATCTATTTCTATAGTCACCACATTAGCTCTTAATACTCTACCGGAGGACATCAACAACCTGCTCTACGCAATTCAGAAGACCAGCTCTTCTGCGCCATGTGACTTAAACATGGAAGGACTGCAATCCGGCATATCATGTTGTGCATAGTGCATGTCCATTGAAAATCGCAGTGTTTTTGAGAAGAGAGGGATAAATTTCTATTTCTCTAGTATCTACTCACATTTATAATTTCTAATCCTCTCTTCTCAAAAACCAAAACAACCTGTATTTATATAGTGCGCTCTCTCTGTCAGACACATGGAAATGTGCGGTTTATAGCTGTCACGTATCACCGAGCTCGGGTTACCTCTTCATAGCTCCTTTTCTGATGCCCGTCTTTAAGTGAACACACAAAGCAGCCACAAAAGGTGCATCATGGTGAAACACAACACTTTGGATCTTGTCAAGGATGTGAAAACGGGACTGGAATTGGATGCTTTGAATCTCGTAACTTGGAAGAAGAAGATGTAGAAGCAGCGGTTCTTAGTCATATCACAACCAGAGGCACGTTTTAGCTTGCATTGGTTTCAACTGGCACGAAAAGGAGTAAATTGTTGCAAATATTGAAATGCAAGTCATAAGAGCTTTACCACGGTACCATGTCACCCGCTTCGTGTACCTGCTGCTAATTTCCATAGATTTTTAATGAAATCAACTAGAGGCCCAAAATTCTCATTATGGACGTCGGGAACTACGACGAAGTGCCGTGGGAGTACTCAGACACTTTATGTTAGAAAGTTCCATGGTGATTTTCTCCTCGGCCGCAGAATAAGTTACGTAATATCATACAGAGGCAAGTAAGCCTTTTATAGTTATTCCGCAGAGTTACGCAACTTATCACAAAATAATAATTTGGTTGATTTTCTAAAACGTGGTATACATTTTTATGAATAGATGATATAACGTCAGAATATTGTTAACACTCTCTCTAGGAAGACCATAACCCACCCTACAAAGTGATATCACTAGTCTTCAACGCTTGACGTAACGTCCCCTTTCCCTTCTGAAGCTTTTTGAAACCCCTGTATACCCCACTAACTCTGTAATGAGTACGCTGGACGCTGCAGTACCAACACTTTCGAAGTTTAACGTTCATGTTTTTTGTGACTCGTTATTGCTATCAGGTAAAGTGTGCTGGCACCAGTCACGGAGGAAGATCAGTTCCTGTCGCAAGAAATTTACCACATAATATACCACACGCACCTTCCTAAATCTGCTATGAAATTAGCGCCACACCTAAGCTTGATTGCTTACAATTTCCCATTACTGGTAAATCGACCAACACCATCATACACATGTTTAAGTCATAATATCCAGTTTAGATTTTTAGGAACACAATGACTTCTCTAACAGCATCTGTTTTTACCTCATCAGCAACGGGCAATCATACCTACACACCAAAATACTGAAAGTGAGTTAGCAAATAACCTATTTTTCCACTTTATATATGAATACAAAACTTAAACATACGTAGGCTTCTTCTGCAATAGATTCTTTATGAAGTCCATGGCTTCTTCACTTATACTTCCAAAATATTCCTCGTCAAAATCATAGTCAACAGAAATGATATTTTGATATGTCTCTTGCATGTCATCTCCCAGGAATGGAGATGCCCCACTTAATCTACAAGAAGAAGAAATACCAGAGAGTTGATTATAAAATTGGGAATCGGGAAGAAAATTGCACTTAAAGGCCTTGTAGTATATTATATTACAGAGGTAGAAATGTCTAAGACGCGTGAGAAATTATGGAGATTGGGAACTAGTAGTACGAAAAGTGTTTGCTAGCGCAGTACTTCACCGGAGTCAACGGCATATAGGCGCTACAAATGTCATTAGCAACATTAACTTTTAAGTATGAACGGGAATTTTGCACTCTGAGTCACACTATGCTCCAGGGCCTTGTCATTGATGCTTAACGAACGGGATGGGCACAAATACACCCCTTAAAATCTACGTAGGTGAAAATGCAGGCACATACCGTCTAGTAACGTAGAAGATGCATGGACAAATGTATATCGGCCTATGAAAATTTTGATGACTTCTGTACCTCTTCGACAAAAGTGTAGACGTCAAATTTGTGGCAAGGACACAATGGTTTTATCCACCGGAAATTCGCTTTGTTTGTCCATGCATTTTGATTATCTGATCAAATAGAATGTTGTATCTAAATGGATCAAATATTCTATCCAAATGCAAAATAGAAAACGTTTTGACCTTTTCTATGGAACTACAAGTCGCCAAATTAGTAGATGAGAGTGGTATGGTATCTAAAAAGTGACAAAGCATTACTACAAATTTATGATCAATTTTCTGATCTATACAGAAAAGCATTTGGTACAAAATCCCAAAGAAATAAATGTAAAAGTAATATTTTCAGTTCCGGATGGTTTTAGTACCTTTCAGCATTTCTTGCTAACAAATATTGCATATTGCAGGAAGCTCCATTTTTCATATTATATTTTTATGTAAAACACTCATTCAGATTTCCTTTCCTAAACAGCACATAAAGCCATGGACCTGAAGAATGTGGAAAAGTTCAGACCACTAGGTTAGCAGAAATCTGAAGTATATGAAGATATGAGTTGAGGTTGACGCCCAAACAGCAACATAGATTGATAAGAAAATGCCCAAAGAACACGTTTTCTGCCAACATACATTTTGAGAAATTTGATCAAGTTTTATTTGTTTATTGTAGGCATATTACCATTTGGAGTTTTACTAAACTGGGATCCAAAAAGTTAGAAATATTTCAATTATATCTTTTGAAGTGTATACGCGACCAAAGAACAGTTAAAGTGACCCCACATACCGTGGTTTCGTGACAGTTTGTTCTATTTCCTTTTTTGGCAGGCATAGTACCATACAAGGCTAACAAAAGTCCACTAATTGTATGGACTAGAATAGAGGTAAACAATATAGATAGAACGAGAGAGAGGGAAAGGAACAACTAACATAAAAGAAAGGAATTCACGTTTGACATAAAAGTATCTAACTTATAGGAAGAGGGAAAACAATCAGACGACAGAGAGTTCCACAGTTTAGCAGTTCGCGGAAAGAAACTAGTCCCATAGAAAGACTTTTTAACACTGGGGACAACAACAGAAAAAGAAAAACGAAGAATTAAGTTACTTTATGTACCGGAAGTCTACAACCAACTGCTGACCAGTTCAGCAATATCAAACTAATACATAAATAATATGGAAACACTTACAAAATATATGTCATAACTCCAATAGCCCTGTAAGATATGAAATAAAATTAACGAAGCATATAAAAAGGTCATCAAGAAATATGAGTTACGAAATATTCAATAATTTACAAATAACAACATGAATTTGGTAGATAATATTACAACAACTTTTTCCTCTCTACCCGTAGTGGAGCAGAGCGCAAGTTGTTCCGATCAAATGCTTGGTGCACAAGCAAACTTGCGTGATACTTATATATCATTGATGAAAAATTTAAAATTGCAAGAAAATAATCGTTTACTCATTTGCGGTGTCATTTTACGAATGCATTGACATTCAGGATTCCTTAAGACATGAAATAACTTAAGCCAACAGTTTGCTTTTAAATTGTTGTCTTGTCAACGTCGGCTTTAGCGAACGATGACGTACACTAGAGCCAATATTGCATTGTGCCATGCCTTGCGTCAAAATCAAACTAAATACACAAAAGTAATGAACTTGTGGCTGTTTTTTAATGTAATTCATCTACAAAAATAATCAAATTAAGCTAGCGATACGTTCGCATTGCACTGAAATTTCACTTTCATTAAGGCGCAATTCATATGAAATTAAGGCAACGGAATTACTCCATCTTCTGGAGCACCGGGGTGAAGTGAAGCGAAATGCAACATAACCAAGTAAATAAGCTTCCCTTTTATATTGCTTGATTAGTTTACAAAGATGCTTAATGTTATCAATTATGTCATCATTAACGGGATTCAAACCCATGACCCATAAAAAGTAGCCTGTGCTCTTTGAATTGAGGTGTAGTGAACAAGATGACAACACACTATATTCTCAAGTCGTCACATTAGCACCGAACCTTGCATTAGTGAAACAATGTCCATTGCTATGTAATATTGGAGACCAGCCTCTGTGTCACTTGATTTGACCATGAACCATCTGTCCAAAGCCCGTTAAAAGTTCCATAGTTTTATCTTGTAGTATCTTATCAAACTTATAATTTTAAAATCTTCACTTCTTGAAAATATCGTATCTTTTCAGCAAGTCAATTGATGTGGATCCTTGTCTTGTGATCGTGAAAGTTCGTACATTGTTGGGAATCAATATCCGAATCTTCCTAAATTTGTAACTTTTGATAATTTTTATCTTTTCTTTGTTTCATTTGTGATGTAAGGCTTTGATAAGAAGTCGTGCAAAAAATATCTTTTCAACTTTATATACATCCTGAGCCATCTTTTCACTCAGTAATTGAGAGAAAAAATTTGATATATTTTATTTAACGAATCCGCATTGTTGCAACTTTCTTTAGTATACCCAAGTAGACTTGTAACATAGCGCTAGTTATGTACGACGAACGACCATGGGGTGATCAAGCACTTTACTTAGGAGCCTTTACAGGAGTGGAGTAAATAGACCTTACGTCTTATCAATTGTTGTGTATTGTTAAGGATGGAATACGCAATATAAACCGAAAGCACAACTGTAGTCGTTAGCAGAACCTTGCCACAATGGAACAATTGGTACAATGGAAAAGAAGAAAGGCTGAATGATAGCCTATCTTGTCTGTTACAAGCCTGAGTTCTTTAGATGATGACTAAAACCTGATACTTGCTTTGTGAGGCAATATTTATACAGCAGTCTGTATTAGTCATTATTGTCAATACACATGGATGCTACCTTCTCATACGTAGGAGTACAACAAGTATATTACAAACCGATTCCTACTAGAAAACGTACTTATAATCGCAGGTGTATTTTATCTCTCTCTTGGCACGTACATCACTCTCAACTCATGTACAACTCTTTTTTAAGAGCCTGCAATCTTTCCTAACTCATCTACTAAACCTACGCGTTCTGTGATTGTTTTGCTGATAGAAATTTGTTCGGAAAGACTCACCACATGTCGGAGTAAGATCCAATGGCATCATAATTTATTATTTCCGGGGCTGTACGAAAAATTGATAAAATTATTAATTACATAATAACTAACTCTAGTATGTAGGAAGCCTCATTAAACCAATGGAGTAGCCAGCTTGGGACCTAGGGCACGTGAACACCAGCTCTTATAAAGGCCTCCATGCAAACCTTCGTATCAAAAGTACTAACCGATACAAAAATGCTCAAAATTTGATGAAGTGCACCGCCCCCTAACAGAATTGGTTGGTATGTTCATGGATTAAAGTTTAAACAATTCAATAGAAGCTAAAATGGTGTAAATAAGGAACTGACGACTCAATGATAAAACGAAGGAATAAAAGGGGAAGGCATCAGAAGACAACACACAAGGAGCACGAAAATTAAACAAGAAACAATTATTTAGAAGATCAGAGAGGCGTAACAGCAGCAGAAAAAGATGAAGATAAAGAACAGTTTAACCTAGTGGAAGAGACAGATTCTAAAAAAGCAGTGGTAAAGTACGAATAAATGCAGAAAAGCGGAAGAGCAGGAGATGACCTGGTAAAGAAGTAGGGACATGAATGCAAGGAACTCGGAGTCTAGTAGTTTAGTCCAACACCAATCAACCACCAAGCCACTGATACGGGCGGAATTGTTAAATGATAGATATACACATCACAATCAGTCATAAGCTACAAAATGCAAATGTAACGTTTTTTTTAACACTCTATAGTTTCTGAATTCACGACAACACTGCGACCCCCCTCTTTCTCAATGCGAGTCATTTTGTACAGGTTTTAATGTGGAATACGTAAAGAAATTTTCCGGTTTGAGCTGTACATTTTTTAAGATCAACATCGAATTCTGTTAAACGAATCTTGCTTTTCGCTTGCAGAAACATCTGCACCCAGTGCATGCCGAAAACGTGTTATTGGCCTGCAAGCCATGCAAACGAAAGAACTATTCAGACGTTCATGAATGGTAATCATTTTCAGCTCTGTGGGAGATTTTAATAAGTAGCCAACTCTAGACCTTTACGTGACACAAACAAATGTAAAGAAAAGCAATTAACAACCCTGCTTATATTCTGATACTTGTCCATCTGAATTAAAGTGTACATGGATAAAACCTGATCTCTAGTAAAGGATAGCAGCTATTGCATAAAGACCTCGATAGCATCAGCTATATAACTAATCAACAAGCTAGCCGGATTAAGCATCTGCTAAACTAACTTTCTTTGCGCACAGACGACCTTGAACTGGTCTCACAGCTCAATAGATGATAGCAAGTGATGTCACAACACTTTCTGAAACGTACCTACTGATTAAAGGTTGGTGACTTCGCACTTTAAGAACAGTGACACCTTAGCCTCCCTCCTCCCGCCCCCTCTCCAGAAAAATCAGCGGGGATCGCATTTGCTTTACGATGTGGTACGAGCAGCAGGTCCCTATGGTCCTCCTCCCTCATTCGACATCAGTACAGCCTTGCATTCTGACATTCTGAAGCCATGTACCCTGACTAAGGCGATCATAGTTCTTAATAGTGTAGTTTTGTGACGCGCTGTAAAGCTACAGTTAACTCCGATACCACTTCCAGTTATTATTATCCTGCTTTTGATTCTCTAGCTCCTTTCTTCATCCCCTGTTTATCTCTTGTTTCCATCTTCCATCTTGTTTTAATCTTCATATCTTTGGGCATTCATCCCCATCACAATATGATGGTAATCTATGTTACATAGAGACGACCTATTCTTTTTTGCATTCCATATTTCCATTCAAGCAGTACTCCCTGTACTTCATACTCTTTTTACTTTGCCAAAAAAAATGTCAGTTAGTTCCCTTTAATCTTTTTTACATACTTGTTTTATTGTCTATGCGTTATAATGATCTTTCAACGTTTTTTGCAATGCAATGCCAACTGCAATGAAATTGTGAAAGCTGAAAAGATGCAGCGATAGCAAAGGAGGTCCTACGTCAAGGCAACTACTAAAGGGTCAAGGCTTATAAGATGAACAAATGGTTTCAGACTTCTACCCAAATTAGTATCTCCTATGTACGTAAATTAAAAGGATGAAGAAGTGGTGCCATGCTTTTCGTACCTTGGCACAGGTAAACTATGAAAGAGGACTAGATAAACGGGTAGCATTGGGGTTTTCTTACAGTGAGTCTCTTCAACATATAACACATCACGTTACGTTGACTTGACACAGTGGCTGACACTTGGGAGGGCTAGGGAACTCGGTGCTGCCCAAAAATGTTCTTCAAAAATACCAAAGGTTTTTAATCAAAACAAACTTACCAGGCAATGCTAGTTAAAACAAATCAAATACTATAAGAGTAGGCCTATCATTCAAATGCTTATTGAAAATTCAAAGCTGTTTCACAATTAATTGTTAAACGAATAGATCTATGACCACACTGGACAGGTTAAAATATCCTAGTTGTGAGAACCTCCCCCTTCCAATGTACCACGTTTGTTCTTCTGCTTACTCTGGATGTAAGCAACTTTTTAACAGTCTGATTGGTAATACGTCAATTTCTGAACGTAAAAATTATCAAGATATCAAGGATTCTTCGCAGTAGTTGGCAACGAAAAACGTAGCATAGTGACAAGATGGTGATCGAATTATAACAGCTGATCCAGAATTTACTCTGATTTTTTAAAGCATATTTAAGCCCCTACTACTTCACTCTTCTTTCTATATACTACGGGTACAGTCCTATCAATGAAAACTTGGCCCTGAATTGCAGAAACACTGATAATGTATCAGTCGGGAGTTTAAAGGAGAAAATGTCTAGATAAGATCAACAGATCATTACCAAAATAATTCCAAACAACCAAGAGAATGTTAGCTAAATATCAAGAAAGACCAAGAAATCTATGACCGAAACCTACTAATTGTCAAGTGCTGATCGGCGAAAGATCGAGGAAAAATCAACTAATATGCAACAAAAGGAAAGAATACATCTAAAGAATCACAGGGGAAAATTACGCCAAGGTTTGTAGAAATGAAAACAAAGATCAATGAAGTTGCTAATAAAACGTCACAGTTTTTGTACACTTTACCTACGAACTCCGGCGTCCCCATCATTTCTTTAACCTCTTTACCCTTTGTTATCTTTTGTGCAAGTCCGAAGTCTACCAGCTTTATTGTCTTTGATCCCTTTTCTTTCAGAACTATATTTTCGGGCTTCAAAGGTAGTAAGACAAATGAGAAAATATGCAATAGTCTTCTTAACTACACAGTTTGAATATAGAGGAGCCGAAATTCTGTGATAAAACTAACAAATATTTAAGCTCAACGTACTATCTACTATTTGTTGATACCCTTGTCCTCTAGTCGCCACATCGTATAGGAAGGTAACAGGCGGGAGGCGTTGCCAGTATTTTCTAAATCTTTTGATAACGCCTCCTTAAATTACATATCACAAGGAACAGCCAATAAAACATATTACACAGTCTTAAGGCAACGATTGGGTACTACGACAATGCATTTAATTTCTTCCGCAGCCCATTTTATTCCTGGTCAACTTGGATAGGACTTTTTCTTTAATCTGCGCATGTTTATAGCCATGGGTACGACCCTGAGGTTCAAAAACTGTGAATCACGTGATTAAACTTTGGGTGCAGTTTTTTCAGTACGTATAATAAACAAACATTTAGGCAGGAGGAGGAGGAGGCAAAGAAAACAACAGCAAGTTTTTAATACAGGAACAAAAGCAAAAGATATTTATATAAACGAAAAGCGAAGTCTCTACATTTTAAACTTTAAATTTCGATCAACCTAATCATTTTCAAAAAGATAGTAAAATTCCTATTCCTTTAAACGCAAAACATCAAGTTGAAATAGTTTCCATATACGCACTACCATGTAGACAAAAGGCATTCTTGTGACGGGCTTTTCAAATACTGGATATTGCACAATTATTAAAATTTGAAACATAAAGGTACTTCGATACTTTCAAAATTTTATTTTCAACACAAGGTATAGCAAAACTTTAGGGTATCATCTAACTGCTGACGTTTGAATCCTTCTCATATCCAAATTTATTACGAAGCAGATTTTAACAAGTTTGACTGTTCATATATTCATCCCCTAAAGATGCAGGACAGATGCGGGTTTGACTGTAAAAGTGAGTAATAGTCGAAAACAAGCTTAATTGCAAACGTATTTTTACACCCAGTTTGTAGGACTGACAAGGTAATATTAAAGCTGCTTAGCCTTAAAAAACAAGTTTAACTGGAAAGGCATTTACATTTCAAGTCTTGAAAAGGGATGAGCGGATGCCAGTAAAACTTGAAATGTCTGTAATGCCTGAGATATCAAGTAACACTTGCTTAGAAAAGAATTCACACATAAAATTCGTAAGAGAGAAGTCAGTAATACTAGGATTGCATAGCAGCGATATTATCTTGATTTCAGATGCATTCATATCTAATGTTACCAGGGAAAAATTAAGAAAACTGTGGATTATATAACCTTGGGTGTATTTAATAAAAATGTGTTAACTTTTACTTTTAAAGATCAGAAATTGCCCAAAAAAATTTACAGCCAAAATGATTCAGGGGAAAAAAGGAAGAAAATTGTAACATTTAAGGGTCAAAGTTCACAAAGCAGGAAGAGCCTCCACACTCTTCTTCGATAAGAACGGAATAAGGAGACGGACATAGTCGTATTAGGTGAATTAGTGAGTTATGTGAGTTAAGTAATAACTCAAGGGAGATTTGAGAAATCTTGAAGAATTTAAGAGATAGAGTTACTAGGACGGTGTCCGCAATGGAAAATGAATTCAGTTGACTGACAGACTGACTGCCTGGCCGACTAAGCGCCTTACCAACTGACCGTCGGACAAGCCGAATGACAAACCGAACAATTGACTAACTGATTGACCAGCAGACTATCTAACTGACCGACAAACTGACAAACTGAACAACTAACTAACCGAGGAGTCATGAAACGAGCAAACTAACACATACTGAATCATTGCCTGGCTGACTGGTCGACTGGTTGCCTCATTGATCAATTGATTAAGTTGACGATCGATCAATATATTGGCCGGTTATCTGACATACCTTGATATCCAAATGAACAATTTCCTTCTCATGCAGATAGTCGATAGCACACAACACTTGCCTCGTATAATAACAAGCATCATCTTCGGTTAAGTATTCCTGCTCGCTTATTTCTTCAAATAATTCACCTCCAAGCATCCTAAGAAAAAAAATCAACTTCGTTACTGTCACGATGATTTTCACAATGAACAAACTCTTTGCCTAGACCCTTTAAAGTTTCTTGTTTAATTTAACGTGAAAATGTATCTTTAATGTCTCTTGAAAGTGAGTGAGTTGCGTTGCCTTAAGCTTTTCATACACTTGTTTCCAACATTGTAAAAGAGAGCCATAGCATTGCTTAAAAATGCTGTGTGTGTCCTGTCGTGTAGTTTGAATGTTGAATGAAACATGATTTGATAAATACTATATTTGGTTGAAATAAGTAATAAGTGAATTCACAAGGTTGAAAGCGTGTGTGCCCCTGTTTCTTTCCTAGGTATTTCTTATATAGGAAATATCAAGATATTACTATTCTATTTTTTGATTATTACAGTTTCCTTTTTGGCGTGTGTCTGTGTGTTTGTCCACAATATCTCCTACCATTTTGTCACAAGCGTACATTTGACTTTGGTAGATTAAAGTTACATTAGTACTTTAGTCAAGTAACTGAATAACGGTATTTTGGGAATTTATTACCTAGTTTTGCTCAAATACCTGACATCGCTTTCGCCCGACTTTAGACTTACCAGTAATTTGAGGTGCACAATTATTATTATTCTTATCATTATTATCACTGTCTTTATAATCATCATTCTTCTTATTATTATTATCATTGTCTTTATTATCATTATTGTTATTATTATTGTTATTAAGGGCAAAAGTTTTCTCTGAGGGATTTATAAAATTAGTAATAGATTTACGACTATGATTGACCAACTTGAAGATCGACAATAAGGAAATCGTAAGTTGTGCTGTAAGAACGACGTATTTTCACTAGAAAGGATAAAGATTGGCCTAGACCTGCAGCCATAGTATGGTAACTTGATGATTTTTCATGGTGGAATCGGGTTTGGTTTTTCTTGGTTTTGTTTTGTTGGTAGGTTTTTTTGTAGTTGTTGCTTTTGGGTTCAGTGTTATTTGTCTTTTTCCTCCGTTTATTACTTTTTGCTGCTGTTGTTGTTGTGGCTGTTGCTAGCTGTTCGTACGTCATTTATGTAAGCAACATGTATCATAACTAGCACTGGATATGCCTTTCTGTAGTGAGTATCCTGATATGTAAGCAAATACAAAGAATTTATATCGAAGAAGTTTTAAAATAAATACTATTGGAAACCACTTTATGTTATATACAAGTAGAAGAAGGTCAACTTCTTTCTGGTGAACAATTCAACGAAATGATGATTTTATACTACTAAGTTCCAGAACATCCAGATATGTCACTAAAAGCGTAGGATTGACTGGACGAAATGTTTGGAGTACACTATCTAATGACGCAAAGGAGTCTCTTGTTTTAGAAGGGTTTAAGGCATTGTTTACAGAACACATTATTGTATTCAAATGTAGATAAGGTAGATATTTTCTAATGTAAGTAGGTTTTAGATCGTAAAATGTACCTTTTAATGAGAGTAAATGGTGTAAATCAGCCACTAACAGCTAGTAGGAATGTCAAGCAACCGTAAATATATCGTTAGAAAACACCGAAATACATAAAACAAACACAACGGTCGCCCTCCCTTTTCGTTTCGTAGACACATTTATGAATATGGGATACAGTTAAAAAGAATACCAAACGTATGATCTTAAACGTATGAACTTATGAAGATTTTATGGGTAACTTCACATATTTTTTAACTTTTCACTTATTTCATCTGTCGATCTGCTGCCTTTCCCTGACAGGGAGACAAAGCAATGACGTCACCAAATCATTTATTTCCAGAAACCAAATCACTTACAACACCACAACGAGTAAAACTGTATACCAGTTGCCCATACGCAAAAAAATTTTCGTTCAAGACTCATTCCTAGGACGTGTATCGAGGTCTCAGAGAGCACCTCTGGCAACACTTTCAATTTCTATTTGGTTGATAAAATAATGACTTCCGTCGGAAAACAAGATTCTCATATGAATAAATAAAGTTTTGACAGGGCACACATCAGTAATGTAAATGGCATGGTTTAAAAGAGCCTGACAGCCTCCACTCACAGGGCGAATCTACTGAGTGCAAAATAGTACGGAAATTTCATAAAGTTGTGTCTTCACTCCTGCTTACTGTATTAAAGTGACCACGAAAATATCCGTAAAGTACATATATGAGGCATATATGTCTGGGCAGTAATAATGCAGATGCTGAAGGTCTGCTCGACATCTTCTGATATCACAGGTGATTAGATGGCCAATTATCGATTCCCTGCTTGATAGACATATTGGAAGTTACTCGAAAAACAATGTCAGAATCCTATTTCATACGTTGAGTAAAACATCTTGCTTTTGCATAATCAGTTGTCCCATTAGCCTATTCTAATACGACGGTAGGTAAGAGTTGAAAGAAGTCAGTTCGCTACGATTCGTGAATCGCATGATTAGCAATCAATATCCCTGTAAATGACTGACGAAAATAAAAGCAACCAAAATTAAAACTTACAGTTCTAGGACTAGCGTTACTTCTTCTTTTGTTTCAAAAACCTCGTATAACTTGATAACATTTTCATGGTCAATGTCAAGCAGTATTGAAGCCTCTCTTTCAATGAGATCTCTGCTCAATCCAAGCTTGCTTGCCCTCGTTCTCTTCTTTCGAATAAATTTAGCAGCATATTCACTACCGTGATCCCTGTGTTGGCATCGCTTGACGACGGCAAACTGCCCCCTGGAAAAATATGGAATGAAGGAGAAACTGCTAAAAACGAGGAAAGTCTATACAGCATCAGCCTACTAATAAATCTTTTAAAACTGCCCATCAAGAGACTTAAACTGGTGGCAACAGAAGTTATTTCATCACAAGAATTACTACATATGTAATTAGTGCCTAGTCTCCATCGAAACAATTGTTCATCAGCCTTCATCTAGTATTGCATGTCGGATATGATCTACGTTGCTCAAAGCTGGTTTACTGCTGTTTAGGAGGGGTAAACCCCGTTAATACAGAAATGTACGAGACCTCCGCTAAAACATTAGGATTTCTTGACAATTTCTGTTCAGCAATAAAATAACAGACGATGGTGTACGAGATTACAAGGGAATAACTTAACCCCAAGCGGTTCACACGCATTAAAACAACCAAAGCCTTGAAAAATTCTCATACATGGTACCACTGGGTGCCTAGTGTAAAGGAAATTATGCAGGAAACCTGGAAAGCGGCAGGAGCTCTCATTTGTGGTGTTACTTGTAAATGTCTAAATCTCTATTCTTTTGTGTTATGCATCTCTCCCTCCATCCCTCGAGGATACAGCGCTATGACTTAATGATGGATCAAAGCACTCGTTAACCCAGCTATTTGATCATAAAATCTTCTTCGATTCATTTGTGTAAAGGACACGTGTTTACCTTCTCATATTCAACCCGATTCAGTCCTTTCACTCAAAGGCCCCGCATTTGCCTTCTCGACTGCATGGAAAATGATGAGAAGAAGCCCTGGCTTACTGATCCTTTGTTATCCTTGTGCTCTGATCGAATTTAAATTTCTGTCCAGATTAAATAACTTTCTGGTATAACAAGTGCAAAACCTCTTTCCATTGTCCATCCAAAACGTACTCAATGTTCTATCCTACAAAGAGGGCGCATGTGTGTTACTTATTTATGCAAGTAAACAGGCACCAAAGACATGACCATGTCACACCGGATCGTTTTCCAATCGAGTAGAATAGGTGTTGCTTCTCGGAAACAATACCAGATTATTTCTCAACAAACAGAGGATCCTAATATCTAGCTAGCATACCGACGTTACTATTTCCATCATCAATCAACACCATCTCAATATCATTATTAAAAATCTGATGCTTTTCATCACAAATGGATTTCAAAGACAACCGTTGCAACCTGCCTCCAGTGATACATTTTATAGCGACACGCTAGACGTTAAACGAATTCTCAGATGAACACTAAATAACCGGGAAAATATAAACTATTTTATAGCCCTAAAATTTATCCGTACGCTAACTATTTCTTGTAAATATGTTAAAAGTGGTCAAACAATCCTAAATACAGATATCTTAGCGTATTCCCGCACTATTTTAGTAAAGGTGTGTACTTCAAAGATATTTGATGTATCAAGTGATCACGTGCCTATGTCCATAGCTCATCCGACAGATCATTTGAAAGACAGTTACAAGGGTTAAAGGTATCGGCTGTAAGGCCGAAGAAAATCCCGTATATTTATTTCAGAAAGAGCATGCATGCCTGAAATATAGCAAAAATATGCATATTTAAATAGAAGTGGAACCGAGCGGGAACAGGAAGAGCACGTGGTACAAGGGAGCGAACTGGTCTGTAACAATCGTATTAAGTTTGAAGTCAGAGCAGCAGTAACCTTTCTTCCACTCTGCACCTGATAACTACCTGTTGCAATCATAGACAACTTTTACACTTTCAACCTTCTATTCGTTGTCTCATGTAACCACTTTCAGCAAACTCAACCCAGTTCTCTCTCAACTAGTGATGTTTACCAACTTTCAGGATGGAGCAATACTCAATTGCGAGAGCTCGTGTATGGTCTGCAGGTGTGAATTTCAATTTGATATCTGCTGGATATGTTTTTAATCACTTAAAACATATGCATCTCTTTTCCTTGTCGGATATGTCTAATGCATAAGAAGGGTGTCTTATTATGAAACAACGTGGGTTATGCTATAAATGAATACATCATAACTTCAAAACAAACCAGAAAATAGCAGAAAGGTATGTAAGTGTAGCAAGTGTAAAGTCTCGTAACCCACATGGGCAAGTCTTTACATATAGTTCAAAGAAGTCGATTCACAAATTGAGGAGATGGGTGAGATATAAATTTGACACCTTTAACACGATCTTTCTTTTGCTAATAAACGCCAATGACATCTGCACATTTTGTGGATGATAACAAAAACACGGTTCGTTGACTTACTAGAGAAAATTCGATTTCGTAACCCATGCTACCCTAATTAAACCTGTAGTTGAACAAGACGTAAGTGGTGACCAAGGCCTACAGACAAACAGACCAAATCATTATTGCTCTACAAACGAGGAAAACAGAAACTGCAAGGCCAAGTTTTCAACATCTTCTCTCATAAGAAAGGATATTAACGTACAAGTCAGTTAATAGCTTTGATTTCTTACAACTCTTTGTATATCACCGACGCGATTCAAAAACGCGATTCGAAAACGCGATTCGAAAAGACGATTCGAAAACGCGATTCAAACCCGCGATCTACGCAATTGCAGCGTACACTCTATCAAATTACCTAGGGCTAATGTGTTGGTCAAGGGTTCGAGTTCCGTTGTTAATAACATAATCTTCTCGAAAAGGATATATCCGCACAAGATGGTTAACAGCTTCGCTCATGCAAAATTCCTCTATTTCCCCGAGTTACAATTTAAAACTATCCGCTGCTGCTTTGCAAAGGAAGTATTTCAGGACCTGCATCCTTTTGCTGCTTTATGCTTTTTTTTGTACAAAATGTCAGCTTCTAGATCATAAATTAAATGATAATATTAACATTTCTGACTGTAACACTTAAGAATTACGTACGCTGAATTTTGGTAGTTTTCAACCAATAAACCTTTCTGTCTTGACCACTTTAATATGAAATGATGAAATTCGGGAAACAGTTGTTTACTTGGGTCTCAACTAACTAAGCTATTACCTTAATTGGATTTCAGCCAGACACAAAATACTCGATATATGATAAGGAGTACAAGCGAGGGCTTAGTTTTTGCCAAAATCTAATTTAGAAGAAATAGATAATACATGAATGGGATTCATGATAGAGAAACGAAAAATCTCCAGACAACATTCAGTATTGACCACTGAATTCAGACTTTACAGATGATCTTGCTCTGATTTCCACCTGCATAGAACAAGCCCAGTTACTCCTACTGAGGCTGGAAATTGCAGCAGAGGACATTGGGGTACAAATTAAAACTGAGTATTTATTGTACAACCAGCCATGTACACTTTGCGGAGAGATACTGAAATAAAGGGGAAAGGAAATGTCGAAAGGAATACTTCGTACGAAAAAGTAAGAATGAGGCAAGAGTAAGTTAAGTGAATAAGCTAAAGGGAAGCATCGGTTTACAAACCGGGGAACTGAAGATGATCATAACTGAACATAAAATATAAGAAAAGCTGGTCAATGATGTCCGGGCAAGCTCCAAATAAGTCAATCATTGGGTAAAGTTTACTTTAGCGACCTTCTCTAAAGAACGTAGCCAATAAACTACTAAACGAACTAGGTGATCGCTTGGACTAACTCATTCAAGGAAACTATGATAAACTGCTAATGGTGTATTGAACCCATGATTCTATAAAATGACAGCAAGTGCACTATTAAGCATACAAAATACGCGATCCATTAGTATCAAATCACTAGTAGTGCTCAAGAATTGTGCGGCAGTGAGAAAACTGCATGGAGAAGGAAGCTTCTCTGGCAATACCTACATGGGTGTGGGAACTACATACAACCTAGCAAAAGGACCCGATCAATCTTTTTCTATGACTGGCTTTTCCTAGCACGAAAATGGCCAAAAGATCTTCAGATCTTTTACAATCAATACTCCATCTTCCTTTCAAAAATACTAGAAAAAAGTGTGTCCTCCTCCCGATCATCGCTCAGAGGAGTCTCAAACGAAGTGCAAAATCGATCTGCTCAGCTATCATTAATAGCTCTGTTTAGTGATTTGACCCATGCTTATTGTGGCACAGTGATCAATCTTACAGACACTTACTTGCCTTGGGAACGTTTTCAGGCTACTAACCTTTTAAGAAACAATCAAGAAATCCTTGTACCAAAACTAAATGAACACGGTAGTTGTTATATCCCACTTTATATCCACAAAACGGATAATGTACTAAAAGATTCAAGCCACAACAAGGTAGTGTCCAAAACAATGATGGCAAAGACAAAATTAAGCAGCGTTTCAAAGAGCGATCTGTGCATGAGTTGACGAGGCCGCTTGCCACGTAAGGGTTCCGACTGGATTACGACCCTCTCAATGACAGTGTCTATGGATGTGTGGTCTTCTTAATACTATTCAATGATTTGCCTCTCTCAACATGAAATGGATTCAGATTTTCCAGGAATAGTTTAATTCCCATATATTACCTTTATTCATAAAATTGGATCGAAGACTGTTGGATTCCGACCATTTGCGCTTTGATAATTGCCAAATAAAAAGAGGTTTAAAGATAGATTATCGCGGGAAAAAATAATGCGAGTATCGATATCATGGAGCAATCTTTGATACTAAAAATGGAAATATCCTCTTAAATTACGGTTTGCTGCATCTATTCCTTTAGTTGGCATTAAATCAACTTTTGACGAAGTAAGCGTATCAAATCAGAAACACAAAATGGTGGGTCAAGGGCACGGTCAGCAAGAAGAATAATTTTTGCAGCATTTTTGAATGTTGCCCAGCAAAGGCACTGTTGCACTTCTACAAATTGTTAACAGTAGACTGGGTTCTGATGGTGTTCCACGCAACTACGCCGACATTGTGTGGTAGGTTCCATGAAGCAACCTGCCTGATAGCAATATTTTGCCATTCTACCAAAGCGATTTTTCCAGCCATCCCTACGAAAAAATCTAGAGTACTAGGGCCGACGTTACACGAAATTGTAAAATTACGCAATAAGTCTTTACATCGCACCGAGACTGATTGTCTCCTCTTTCACTGATCTGAATTTTCTACCTGAGTAAATCCACATATCTTGAAACACAACTTTACCTAAGGTCCAGTCGTTGTAGTCATGTTGACGCTCTCTGTCATTCAGCCTTATCTTTAATAGCTAGTCCCCAGGCGATCTAAATAAGATCGTCCAGATTACACCACGCTAATTCTTATATCAAGTGCTAAATAGTCTGAAGGCAAAGTCATGTAGTAGACTACAATATGGCGATTACACGAGTCTCAAAAGATTAGAATCTAAATTGCCTATAACAAAAATTCCAGTCCCGTTTGACACGGTAATTGGATATGAACTTTCCGCTTGCAATACTTATGATCTGATTTGACCGACCTGGTCGTTAAGGAACTCTCATAGCACGATGGCCATGGAGATATGAAACGAAATAATTGTAAGCAGTGTGCAGCAGGAACCACTGCGCACCAAAGAGAATTGCAATATATCAAAAGCTGGGATAAAGAGCTCCAACACAACGTCAGTCTGTCGTCAAAGGCGATGTGTTATGTGTCTTTTTTGGGTACCGGAAAAAAATTCGGCAGGTATCGAGAGTCCAGGTGTGTAACGAGTTAAGTAGATCTTGCAGGTCATGAATCAATCGACGTAACTAGGATACGAACCAATGATCATTCAGTTATGAGTTCAAATCCTTATTTACTCTACAGAGGGGTTTTCATGGGTGGAGAACGGGAACCACTCGAGTGTGGAACCATTGTAATTTGGGGGGCACACCTTTTACCTTTGAATTGTAGATCTGAAATATTCCGGCAATTTCAATTTTGATTTACCCTGGCAAATTAACCGAATACTGGTCCGTCGGGCATTTATTACCGGCTTATTGAGCCGCCGTAGTCTAGTGGATAAGTTTCTTCTCTTCAGTTTAAGGAGGTCAGGGTTCAAATCGCGGAAGGGCCGCTGGTGACGTCTGGAAGAGCATCCGGTCTTAAAGTGCTCTACGCTCAAGGGGCAAGTCCCATGTACATGGGCATTGCCCTTGCCCCTGCAAAGAGGAGTGCACGGCGTTAAAACCTCATCATCGTCATTATGGCTTGATAAAAGGCAATCGTCTTTACCCTAATCTCAAATTTACATTAATTTGGGGACATAGTGCCCCCATTCCGTATGCCTACGACTGGCACTGATGTGGGATAAAAAAACCAGATAAAGATTAGCGATGAGATAAAGCAGGCCTGTAGGAAGGGATGCTTAGTTGTAACATACCACTTCCAATAAAGTAAAAGAAATGGCCGGGAAAACAAACCCAAGGAAGAAGGAAGTATCCGGAGAACGCTGACAGTGTACATCAACGATAAAAAACAGGTGGCGTAATTTTATGTAATTGTAGATACCGCACATAGGTAAATATCTACATTAATTGAGAGGTAGGGTTTCGATAACCAAATGCCACTATATTATGTAACGGTCAATCGCGAAATATTCAACGGCTGCATTTATACCTATGGAGATGATTTCCTATGGAACAAACCGCAACGACTATATCCACTTAAGCCTTAGGATATATCCTCCTCTTAAATAATCCCTCTTCTCGGATATGTGTACTATCAAGTTAACAATGCCTCGTCAAAGCTTCAATATTCCATAAGTTTCCTTATCCTTCGCCGTTCGATTAGCTGAAGATTAAATTTCTCTCATCTCCTGAGTCTTAAACACCATGTGCTTAGCCAGTATGACGTCAAATTAGTTTGATCAATCCATCTTATAGGCAAATACTTGTAAAAGTTAAGTACCATAATATTTCAGTCCGTGGAGACGAATATCAACATTTACTTTTGGAGGTTGCCTTGTGAGATAGGAGGTCAATGGCACCATTTTACAAACTAGAGATCACTGACCGCTTGTTGAATTGATGACAGCTTATCTTGGAGTCCCTGCGATTAAGCTGAACATAAGCGCAAACTCAGTATTTCAGTCCAAATTGCTAAAATGAACGGCGTTTAAGAGATTGCATTTTTGTAGACGTGCGTTCACACGGAAGGTTTTTGACCTAAGGTCATGAGAATTTTCGTCCTTGACGGCACGATGATTTGAAACTTTGACGTTGCTCAAGGTAGCCATTCTATGCAATCCTTTTTAACCAGTCGGCTACCTCTGCATTACCGTAATACATCAAACAATTCAAACAAATTTCTGTTTGTTAGTTAGCTTACTCAAAACACCGTCCGAAAGACAACTTCTCCTATTTATACCTTTTGCCATTGATCGGACGCGTACTTGAATTCGCCTAGAACTAAGTTGGTGAACGCGAATCTCCACTAACCGATTTTTAGGAAGATCATCTCAAAAGTTCGTGACTGCACATGCGCAGGGAAGACAGCCAATCGTTCTAAAGTAGAAACTAGTTCTCAGATCTTTGGTAACATGATCCAGAATTCGTGAATACAGTGTAAATAGGTAGATAACTGCGGAGAGGAGTAACGATCTAGGAACATTTGAGAATGCATTTGTATTTATCATCATTGAAATATTGCTATCCAGGCCTCTTAGTGGACGATCTCAAAATTTTAACCTACACATAAAACTGGAGTCAGATATTTAGTACCTTAATTGAGAAAGGAAGGGTAAACAATGAGTAGAACACGACGAAATGGTGTCTACTTAATATCGTACAAATAGCTTTGGAATCTATGTCCGCAAATCACGCGTTCCCAAAACAAACAACTGGCCTGTTGATAACGATAACGCAGCTGCACCTTTAAAGGATTCGCCAATACACTAATAATCATTTTGATGACCTGTGTGTCATGATTATTTAAGAGCACTTAAACAATGATGCGTACTTAAAATTAAACTTTAATCTGTACTTAAGCGCATTTCAAATGATAAAAACCCATTGGGAGGTAGGATTGAGAACAGCAAATCAAATAAAAATCAATCTGAAAATATGCGCATGTCTACTCTACCTATCTCTAATTGGCCTTAATTTTGTTTTCTTAACAATGCAATTATATTGTTCTTATAATACCCATGGTTGGGGTATTTAGCAAGATTGCAAACCTAATTTTGCACTTACTACAAAAATCACGCACTCTTTAAGCTGAGATCAGCGAAAGACGCATAGTCAACAGCCAGCCATGCTGCAAGAAATCCTGTGGTTTACTAATCAGAGTAATTAATGTCTCAAGACATGAATCCTGGGTATACGATCGATCTCATACAACCTGGCCATTCACAGAACCATTATGACCTCAGTTAAAGCATAGAAATTTGACGTGAAGTTTTGGTTCCATTAGTCCTGTTTTAACACTGGGTCCTGACTAGCTCCGACAGAGCCCTCAAGTATTTCCATTTACTGAACAGTAAGCCAGTTTCCGAAATTTTTTGTTCCAGCATCGTAAATCGCCTTTAGGAATCAAAAAACTCTAAGAAATGTAGTGCAATGGTTAAGTACCGTTTTCGGTGTGGGAGCTCCTAGGTTCAATCCCCGCCAGAGCCATATGTATTTCATGTTAATTGAATTCTATACTATGTATTTCATGAGTATTAGTGATTCTGCTTGAGTCCTTATATATGAAAATGGCACTGATGAAGCAAATAGCGAAACAAAAAAAATTATGTTGCTGTTGGTGGTGAGAATTCAGGATCGACTTCCCGGATTTTAACTTAACTATTGTACTAATTAGTGCAGTGGTTAAGTTGCCGTTTTCGGTGAGAAAGATCCTGTGAGCGATGCCTGCCAGCGCCGTATGCATTTAATGTTTATTGAGTTCTATACTACATATTTCATGATTGCTGTGTGTGTGTGTGTGTGTGTGTGTGTGTGTGTGTGTGTGTATGTCTGTCTATCTACGTACATACGAGTATTCACTGATAGAGTTACAAGCCAATCATTTTCCCTAACACTAGGAAGAGGTTTGTAAAATCCATAAAATTTAACCAAATGTAGCTAACATGGACAAACAGCTTGTAAATACAGTTCCTTTCCTTGGCGTTGAACAGATATCGAAGTAGACATTAACTCACGTTACTTGCTAGTTATGACACTGTTTTGGAGTTAAAATAAGACGCGCCTTAAGTCGTCTGTATTTCATGACTACGATATTTTCACGCTCTGACTTAATATACCTGTAAAATACCTGTAAAACATTTAAAACTTTTGATTAACACCCTCCTCTTACAGATGACTCTATCCCTACCCCTGAATGACAACCTACTATTACGGATACAAAAACCTCTTTAGGTAATCTATATATTTATTTCGTTCATCATGGTTTAATGCTTTCAGTTGAGAAGTGGTCGTGTCAGATAAACTAGGGTTATCCGCAAAACACTTCTTCGTCTTAATACTTCAAGCGGATTGGATCGGATTTTATTTACAGGCACTTTTCTGACATGATATTAGTCCAAGAATTGCCGCAAATCTAACATCGTAGCCTTTAAGCGGTCAATTGCTGGTTTTGATGAATTTGTGGCCCTGTCCATTACGTAGAAATTTACATGATCCCGGCAAAATACATCGTTGTATTGATAAAGTAACTGCACATAACAACTACGAATTTATGGGTATACTTACATGGTCGTCTCCTCAACTGGGTACTTTTCCAGATACCCCCTACAAATATTGTTCAAAACTGCAATGAAAAAGAGTAACCCCACCACCTTTTCCAGATACCTCAACCTAACCGTAACCGTAACCGTAACCCTGTGGAAAAGGTGGTTGGGGGATTCTGCCTTTGAATGGGGTGGTAGGGGGTATCTGGAAAAGTGCGCTCAACTGTGCTTAGGGGTAAGGGGACCTTTTATACAAGGCACTGGTACCGAGGAAAATGGTGCCCAGGTAAAGAGGTCCCCAAGGAACTCGTACTTGGGGAACAACTAATGTTTATCATGTTCATTATCGTAGACAATATATGCCTACCGGCCACCCTGTGATTACCTCATGTGCTACCTGTACTGTCATCGGGAAACACAGCAGATTTTCAGATAATGGGTGGTATAACAAGATCTTAAAAGATTAAATTCCTTAAAACGTATCGGGTGGATCTTGAGGGTTGCGTGGGTCACGAGTGTTTTTCAAGAATCTAAACAAATTACTATAATAATAGATCTTTTCCTTCGGTAATTTAAATTCTTTTATAAAATCCTAAACTACGAACTTGTCATGCCAATGATAACAGTTTGTGTATTTGCATTCGCATGACCTCCTTTTCATCATAAAGGTCGTAGTTATTTAACAACTCAACATTAAGCAAGCCTGCACCAAATGCAAAACAAAGATCAGTCGGTCCACTGTTGATTTTTAAATCTCTTTGATTCTTAAAATTTTTGAGCGGCCTTGTGTGTACAAATGCCAAAAACGTGCTATGGCGATCTCCACGTCAGGCAATAACTTATAATGCTTTCCTGTGGCTACACTGGCGTCTGGAAGAAATTGATTTAGTAGTAATCAATAGGAATCAGCATTAATAACAAAAAGAACAGTAACTTCAAGTACGTTCTGTGTACGGACTGTGAAGAACCGTTTAATGAAATGAAATTGGAAAGAATCTTTTAAGCAAGAACGAAGCCAAGGGAGCGTATAGGGCTTAAAGCATCCAAACAAATACGTTAGCCCCTGCATGCCCCTTCCTAATCAATAATCAGGTGCATATTTACTTTTCGTCTTTGCTTTCGTGCATGAGCGATGCAAATGCCGTATGCTAACTTAAGGTAACAAGGATGGTTGCACCCAGAAAAATCTTGCGAAGGCGGATCGATAAAATCTCAAAATATTGCCCTTCAGACCAATCGTTGAATACATATATGCGCAATAGACATATATGCGTAGACAATAAGATAATTTCTTATACGCCCTTAACTGTTAAATTTGGATAGTGTCTGAAAATCTAGTTATTCCAGTTTAAACTTCCGTTATTTGATAGCTAATAGCACAGTATTCGACGGCTTTAATTACAGCAAACATGCCTGTTCAGGAATTGAAAGAACCTTTGGCCGAAAACGGTCTTGAAAACTAGACTTAGCGTCCTTCAACGCGTATTTTGCGAAAACTTTCGCGACGTTTCTAAGTAAACGACATTGAAGGCCGCACGTATCAGCGTTTCGATTCTCAAAGTATTTAAAACTCTGAACTGGCTATGCCTTAAGATGTGCTACCACACATTAGTAGTAAGCTTACTATACTCTAAGAAGTTAAAGAGTTGTCCAGTGGCGGCTCGTCCATATGTTCAGGTCGTGCCTAGAACACTCAAAAATTTTCAACAATTTTTTTTGTGTCCGCATTATCCCAATCTTCTTGTTAAATCGAATAAGCCTGTTTCTTCTCCTCCA
>JAAAKL020000881.1:0-35346 GCA_010016065.2 Carybdea cf. marsupialis auct. non (Linnaeus, 1758) | reverse complement strand
GAACACTCACACAGTTACACAAACACTAACACAGTTACACAAACACTCATACAGTCAAATGAACACTCACACAGTTACACAAATCCTCACACAGTCAAATGAACACTCACACAGTTACACAAACACTAACACAGTCCCTAATAAATTTTAATCTTACAATCACTTACATTACATCTACTTCATTGTCAGTCGCTTATCATCGTCATGAAAAATGAAAAAGATTAAATTTTTCGGCTCTTATATGATTAGAAAGATGCAAGACAAACGTTTAAATGAGAGACAAATTTAGAAGGTACACTTTACAAAATTCAGCATCAATGGCATCAAGATGTATACATTATAAATTCCGCATTTACAATCTGGTTTTGGAATGTTTATTGTAGAAACAACACCCATAATCCTTTGACTCCCAGTTATAAACCAGATACACAATAAGATACATTAAATTAAAGGCTGTTTCAGGGGGTAAAAGCAGCAACATTTATAATAACCTACAGCTCAGTCTCAATATGTTTTAAATGTAATCGGATACAACTTGCAACAGCATTAATCCCTGAGGGGGACGAGAATGTTCACACAATACAAATAACTGCTTAGTCCATGCTTAAGCGAGGTTGTTTCTCATTAAAGTATAAAAGTTTCTTGCCCTTTGCTTTTATCTAGACGGCAGTGAAAAGACTAGTGATGACGCCAAAGGGAGCATGCTCTCCAGTCTTGCCGCCGGAATTGCAGCGGGTATCATGAAAGGCAGTCAAGCATTAATCAACGGCTTGGGTGAAAAAGTAGCAACGAAGGTAGCAATGACTGCTGTACAAAACTCCTACGGACATAATGCCGAGAAAGAGCCACCCAAAAGTTCTCCTCTTGTTCCAGCGGTGGCTTCCGCTGCCGCCAATCCATCTGCCGCAGAGAAACCAAAATTAACGGAAGCGGAGCCAGAACTTGTACCATCAGTAGCAGCCGCTCCATATAACCCACAAACTCCACACCATTATGATGTCTTCGAGAATAACCATGGTCTGTCTTACAATCACGCACCTAACGGTGTTGTCGAATGGGGATTCCCCGTTTCTGGTGCTGACGAGCAATCCTCTCCCAATAAGATGGCGCAAAAGTTGGCAGGTATGACCGGAGCTGCAGCGCAAGCCAGTGAAGCAACTGAGCATACAGCTAAGATGATACAAGAAAACACGTGGGGGAAAGACAAGGAATTTCTACACTATGGTGAGGATCATCATGATGACCTTCCGTTTAAGAATAGCTTTTTCGAGACCGCATTTAAGAATGTAGTGAATGGGGCAGGCCATAAGGATACTGATAAGGGAATGGAAAAGGGCATTGACAAGGGCATTGATAAGGGCATTGACTGGGACTACAGACTGTATCATGGTGATGACCATAGGGCCAACGCTGACCAGGGGGTTGATAAGACAAGACACAAACATGCTGAAGGGATGCATCGAAACGTTTACGGTCATCATGAAGAGTACGGTCATCATGATGAATGGGGATTCGGGGACACTGGAACATATGGGCATGCGCATGACTGGGAAAACGGACCCTACGCTCACTGGGAAAATTATAACAAATGGGGCGGCGAGGATGACGGTGAGAGTCGACGATATCATCATCACCATCATAAAAGACATCATCATAATGCAAAAGAATTTGAGACTGATGATGATGACACCTATAAAGAGCGCAGTATAGATTATACACCCCCGGATTCGGCCGAAATGTTGAGTACAGGTGACAACTCGCCAAATTTATGGTATCGGAAGGAGGTTTGGGACGACCAGGGTCAACCAGGCAAGAATTACGATGTGGTAGAGAGATACCATGACAACAGAGGGAGTCCAGAAACGGCCTTTGCTGCTGAAGACAGCGAATCAAAAATAAAGAGGAGGATTAAGCACAAACATCACAGGGGAAAGGCTCGTACATTTGTTGGCAGCATGGTTAATAAATTGATACGCGCGGTTCATCGTGCCAAGGAGGAACGGAAGAAGCAACAACAGGACAAACACTCACAAAGAACGATAGCAAGTGAAAATGGCATAATCGGATATCCTACTTATGCTGGAGAAACACGGCACTCAATAGAAGGTCAAGGTGAAGAGAGTGATGAAAGGGAACTGCCAGAAGACTCCGTAAATGGGCGTGGCATTGAAAAGCAAGGTGGAGATGAAAAAATTCTTAGCATGTTCAGAGGAGGAATGAATGATCGATTTGGTGACACATATGAAGAGAACGGTGCTGTGGAAGGAGGGACAAAGAGACAGCCTGTAACTGTCGATGATGCTGCGAGCCGCGATTACAAGGAGACAAAGCTAGCTGGTGGGACAGTGGAGATTAGAACAAAGCCGTTTGTAGTTCATGACTATAACGAGCCTAACAGAGCAGAGTCGTTTCCAGGGCACTTTGGTGCAATGAATGAGGCTGAAGTGTCAACACCAAAGCGCGTTGGAGAGGGCTGGTGGGAGCAGACAGTTACTCCTGAATTTGAGCCACATAGTCCTGAATTTGAGAGCACTATGGGCCAGGGCCAGTTACCAGGTGATCATAAAATGCATGGTTTGTATGAAGACGACTTGAGCCAACTTGACACGTTGCTTCATGGAAGGCACAAGGATTACAACGAAAAAATTACACCAAATGTAGGAGGTGAGCGGGCAACTGGAGATGTGGTGGAGGTGGAGCTGCATGCCGACAGACATCATGGAATGCAACATGACCGAGAGATGAACGGTCACCGACCAATGCATGAGAATTATGGACATACTGAAGAGCATCATCAGGGGCAGGACAAGGAATTTGTCAACCATGAACACTCTGATCACACTGATTATGCGAATGAACGATTTCATGGCAGTGAACATAATCGAGGCGAGTATGGAGAGGGTGAATCAAATCAGCACCATGGTCACCACAATACTCAAGGAGAGGGCAGGGAGAATGACGAATATATGAACCATGGAGAGGAGGATGAACACAACTACCATCTGCATGGAAGCAGGGATAGCAATATGCATAGAGAGCACGAAGGTAGTAATGCACATGACAGTGAGTACAACGAGTATGCACACCATGACGAGGAAGAGGGTGGAGAGGGGTCTCATCATAATATGAACAATGATCACTATTATGATCACGAACATGAGCACGAACATATCAACGATCGTGAACATATGAATGATCATGAACATATGAATGATCACGAACACATGAACGAACACGAACACATGAATGAGCACGAAAACATGAATGAGCACGAACACATGAATGAACATGAGCATATGAATGATCGTGAACATACGAATGAGCACGAACATAACGAGCATGAACACGTAAATGAACACGAGAATATGAACGAGCATATGAACGAGCATATGAACGAGCATATGAACGAGCACGAACATATGAATGAGCATGAACACTTGAACGAACACGAACATATGTTTGACCATGATCATAATCCGGATCACTTAGAGACACATCGCTTTGCTGGGCCATCGTATTTATCCGAAGAAGGAAAAGAATTCCATAATCACGAGGGGAGAGACTTCGGGGACCCGCAGCAGCACGGTTTTCATTTCAATTTTCAACCGCATCATGAAGAGGACACTCATTCTCATCATTTTAACGACCATTCTCACGGAAATATGCACGACAATCAATACGAAAATGAAGAAATGCACGGTAAGCATCAGAGATTTAATGAAAACGAGTCTGAATATCATCAAAAACAACATGACGAAGGATATGAAGATAATGAACGTCATCATGGATTCGATCATCATGACGTTGGTGAAAATCGCCACAGCGTGTCTTATAATAACCAAGATGAGGAAAGTCATCACGGAAACGGTTTACAGCATGACAACTTTGAAAATCAGCATTATCATGACTATGATCGCCCTCACGAACCCGACCGATATCAAGAAGCGCGATCGGACTCATACCATCGAGGCGATGCAGATGAAACTGATCATCAACATTTCGAGAATAATAGATATTTTAACAAACACACTGATGATACAACTGAACATTGGCGCCACCCCGAAGATAACCAGTTATTTCCAGATAAGATGTTCCTGTTTCACGACCATGTTGGCGATGGACGGCATGAAGATGGAAGTTATAAATTAGATCATCTCGGCGAAATAGCCCGATACTCAGCAATGCGTCCCAAAGGAAAACGCATGAACGACTATGGTGGTATTGACGATAGCTTCACTGACGAAAACGACGATGATTATTTTAGCAAAGGGCGCTATCATCATAGCCATGGAAACAATAAAGAGAAACGTCATCGTTCTAAGTTTCATCGTGTGGTTGTCATCTTACATGGACCCGGTCGCATCTACGATGGGAGCGATAAAAGAAATATCAGGCCTTCTAAAACCGCCCGGCCATCGGTACCGGCAGTTTTGCCAAACAAAACAACACCACTCATGTCACCAAAGCAAGTTTCACTCAATGGTACGGAACGAAATGTATCACGCCGCTCACAAATTACAGAGAAAACTGACTTCCAGAATTTTCTGAAAACAATTATTCAAGAACCGATGAGAAGTGTTCCTAAAAATACCGACTTTCAGAGGAACATAAGTAAAATATTCAACGCACCCTCCATCCAAAATCAGACAAAGCATTTCCAACGAAAGCAGGTTATCTTCTTGGGACCTAATAGCTGTTCTCCGGTGGGTAAACGCTCACCTCAAGACCTTACCAAAAGGCAGTGTCCATCAGTACCTATCAATGGAGACAACGTGAACAAGCTGCAAGAAGTAAGCCAAATGCAAGTCAAAATGCAGGGAATCAGAAACAACCTCAATGGATTAGTTTCAGACTTCATGAACACTTTAAACTCCCAGGCCACACCCCAGGCAGCTCCACAGGCCCCTCCACAAGCTAATCAGCTTCCCCTACTAACCACACCTACTGAGTCCCCCCTCCTTAGTAAAATACAGAGTGATTTATTTCAAAACAAACTGCAAAGTGAGGACTTAATGAATAAAAAGATGCAGACATCGGCGCCCATAACACCTATCACAAAAGACCAAGGTGAGTTAGCGCACATTTAATAAAGATTGAGGGGGCTAACACATTGCTGGAGATCACGGGTGGGAGTTAATCTGTCGAGCGGATACGTCAATGTCATTTTTGCAGTCTAAATTTGTTGACTGTCAAATCCAATCCTTTGCAAACCGTTTTGGTTTCAGATCAAATAGAAAGAAAGTACTTTACACTTTCTTGTACTTCCCGCCTTAAGTGTACAGGTTGAGGTCGATATGGTTTACTGAATGCCACACACGAGAGAGCTAATATAGACTGGTTCGGAACAAAAATCGTAGCCCATATACAAAATTGTCGAGGGTTCCCACATTGAAAAAGATTCACTGATGCACAACGTTTTCCGTTACAAGTTAACTTACAACAGCAAAATTAGTTAAGAATAGATATCTCACCTTCGAAGCTCGAACCAAGAAAGACATGAACGTGTACCAGACCGTTATTATTACAGATGTACGACCCTCATGCCCATATCCAGCTGCCACCAAATACAAGAGACGCTACGTATCATTCCAGACCAACTCTAAGTCGTCGCCACGTCAATACCCTTTTCCAATCAATAAAATCTATCAAATAATTGTCTGTAACTTGATGACAATTACGTTTCTATACATACGTGCACGACATGCACTCTTAAAGATGCAAACGTTTATGAAAATTCATAGTATCTATCATTCAGTTGATGTCCCCTATTAGCTAGAATACTGGAACTGCCTTCCTAAAATCTATTTTTGTAAAGAAACTCGGTTCTTGCAGTAGACCATAAGAAACATAACTGTTGTAAACATCCCGTATCTTCCAATATAATATGCGATAGGTTGCATGATATTTCCCTTGTTATCTTGTCGCCCAACCTATCCACTTACAAAACAATGTGTAATATATCACAAAACTTCTTCCATGATTCTTACCTAAATTATCTCACATTTGGTTCACATCCTACATTTGACAATGCACCCCTCATAATGATGCCATGGTTAATATCCCACCAGGAATAAATTGGTAAAAAACATCAGACGCAAATCCAGTCGCGGATTCGCTAAGTAAAATATTTGAATAATCTGGGCAGCCAAACCACTTAGGCTGGCACACTTTCAGCAACTGACTAGTTCTTTTCACACTTCGTGTAAATTTAATAATAATTCTGCCCACACCTTTGCAAATTCATAGTTATTGTAAGCTCAATTGAATTTTCGCGAATGAAACGTTCTCCTATGGAATCTGAATATTGTTAAGAGCCACACTTACGTAAATAATAATTTGGAGGTGTTATTGTGTATAATATTTCCAAATGCCACTTCATATCACATTTTGGGGGGCAGTGTAGGCACAATTCTCCCTAGGAGCAAACTGTATCCATAAATACAAACTATGTCACCTCTGCTAATTGTTCGAGGTTTTACCTCCCCCTTGGAATAACATATAAAGTGGGTTGCACTATGATCAAACCTTTTATTCTATTCGAATATCGACTCTTTTATAAATGTAGTGTTGCCACTGCCAATTCTGATGGATCCCGATATTTTTCTGATGTTCAGATCCAAGACCCTGACCGTTTGTATACTGAATCATTGAACTTGGTCAAAGCAAATAACAGTACAATTCTCTAATACTCATAATGCCTAAGAGTTGATCAGGTGACAAAGGAAAATGATGATGAAACAAACGTTCCTGATTTGATCCTTATTTTTGGCCACTATGATCATATTCGTTGAAAATTGTGTCAAACTCAAAACAAAATGAATGAAATCGGAAAATATAACCCTGAAACCCGAAACAAAACACGGTGAAATCGACGAATGGAGTAACAAATAATATAATGATAATATTCGGGTAATAGAAATGTTTTACGATTCTCTGTTACGATAATAAATTTCTGCTGTTTAGGCTTCCTATTATCTTAGTGTTTTCACCAAGGCTACATTGATTCAATTTCTTTGAATTGTGGCAAAATGAATATGAATAATGTTCAACCTGGTTTTACAAGGGCTTAATTAAAACTAAAACTACCTAAGGTCTTGTAAGATTAGGACAATAATATAACAATCCACTGCTTCCATTGACCACTATCTTTTTCTTATCTCTTAACATAGCAATACTGTCTCTTGAGCAAAGCAGGAGCCTGCCAATTATTGGGCCACGGGGTACAGTTTAACTGTGGACTCGTGTCCGGCCACATATAAATTTAAAAATACCTCTGTTATAGGAAACCTCCTTTTCAGTACTTAATCAGTAGTCAATAACTAGTTACCGCTAAAATATCTCTGAAAGGAAATAGCTTTGATTACGTCCTTTTGCAATATATTGATAGAAAGGTAATTAATACAATGATAAATGAAACAAATTAAAGTAAAAAGACTGAAATACCAATGTGTGTGGAGCGCAAGCAAAGTGAGTTTTGTAAAAGAGAAGCGTAATCTACATGCAGACATCACGGTTTGCATTAGGGCCCTCAGCGAGCGCGGGGTTCAGTCATCCTGGGCTTAGTGGCAGGCCCTTGGTGTGTGTGTGTGTGTGGGAGGGGGGGCTTCGTGACCCCAAATAATGTTTTCAAAACCAAGGAAAGGTTTGTATTCCGTAAAAAATTGCTAAAATTCGCCGGTTAAGACAAACGAATGACCGTGATAGTATGTAATTACTTGCCCGGGAAGAGCATATCAATGAGTGAGAAGTCAAATAAGGAATAGTTCACTATGTTCCTTCCCCCACTTATACATCCACACATATATATGAAGCGATTGGGGTGTTTAATTACCATAGGACAAACTACGGTTAAGGTTTGAAAAAAGTGGGTTTGCACGTCAAGGATAGCATGAGACTCCTTACCTTACGTAAAAAATATAAATTACATGAACTTTCATTCAAGATGAATTTTCAGGTTCGCAGACCCCAAAATGGTAGCTTTATTAATAATACTGTCTGCGTCACTTTCCTAGCGCTGGGATCATTAACTGCTGGGCAAGAAGTAACACCGTGGGAGTATATTCAACACTCCGAGCACCGAAACTTTAACCCACGAATACCGTTGGAAGAGTCATTCCGGTTGGCGCATCCTCCCTGCGAAGGACCTGAGTGTGATCTCGGCAACATACATGATAACGAAGAATCCCGCGTGCACGACTTACTTAATTCTGCGCAATACAACGGTAATCGCGAGGAATGCCCTGGACCAAACTGCCGATCAAATATCAGAAACACGGAGCGACATGACGATAACATGCTTTCAAACACAGAGGATTTGCATCACAAGAACAATTTCGAACACCATTTTGACCACCATTTTCACCACTCTGGGTGCCATGGTGACGATTGTGAGCCTGAAGGCATTCACACACACATAAATAATGAACAAGAACCTGACATGTCCTCATTAAACCACGATAAACATTTCCGCACCGAGAATGAGAAGTTAGAGGGTCTGATTGATGATGCAAGCCACGAGCGAGAGCCACTGAAAGGTCTTGAACCCGATATGTTGAAGAAAATTAAAGCCATACAAAACTCGTTTGATCCGGACGATAAATCCATGTATGATATCGACAAAAGTCGAAAGCAAGCAGCCATGGACCAGTTTGAAGCGCTGCAAAAGGCTGTAGGAGGTGCAGTTGGTGGAGTAAGCGCAGAAGAATTACCAGAAGATGAAGGAAAACACAATGATGAGGAAGAGAGACACAGCGATGCAGACGCAAGGCATATCGAAGATGATGGTGGAAGACCAGAGGGAGAAGGCAGGGAGCATGAAGTCATGGAAGACCATGTTGGGCATGAAGATGCACCCTTCAATCCTGATTCAGACATAGGAAGTCAGGTGGAGCGAATGGATCACTATTTTGAAGGCAGACGTGGTGATAATAATATGGAGCATGTTGCCGCCAATGCATTAATGGAGAATGTTCCCGAAGAAAGTGGATTATTAAAGGATAAAGACAAGAACAATGTCGAGGACCTTCTTGCCGGTGAACATATTAAATTGGGGGACGAGGATGTCAAGTTTTATCACAGAAGGAAAAAAATGGATAAATATAATTTAGACTCGATGCACAACTTAGAAAGCGAACATAAAATGGATAGTGCAATTAGCGAATTGAAGGAAACACCTAAAAACAGCGCAGAAACCATCAATACAGAGGAGACTTTCCGACATGATAGGAGAGATAGTCAAAGTGAGAGTGCCGCGGAAGAGGGAAAGGAAAGAACAAAACAAAGGGAACCCCCTGAAAAATTTACTTTTGAGGAGAGTTTTCACGAGTCACCAGAAGATGCTAGTTTTAAGGGTCATATGATTCAGCGACATCACAGCGGTCAGCAGAATCCAAACGAGCGTACGCACGATGACAAAGACAAAGCTAACGATAAGGAAGATCTACACGATCACCCATATCTGTTTCATGACGAAGGTGATGAAGAGGAGGACGAGGAGGACGAGAAAGGCTTCCATCACCATCACATTGGCCACTTCGGGCATGGTCATTTCGGTCACAACAATTTTGGGCATATGCACCGTCCACATCCAATACACCATCACGAAGACAATGATAAAGATCATTTCGAAGAAGATGACGAACATGAGGAAGAACACGAGGAAGAACACGAAGAAGAGCATAAAGAACTCGAGCAAGAACACAAAGATCACGAAAAAGAGGAGAAAGAGCACGATGAACATTTCGGGGTAGATGACCACGGAAAAGACCATTGGGAGCCGCACGATGAACACTGGGAGCCGCACCCACACGAAGAATTTGAAGAGGAGGAGGATCGCCGTTTTCGTGATCATGAAAATCACGAACATGAAAAGAGCGAGCATGAACCCAGTGACCACGAAACCCACGAACATGAAACACATGGACACGAAACAAGTGAACATGAGCCTAGCGAACACGAAAACCACGAACATGAAAGCCATGACCACGAGAACCATCAGCATGACAGTCATGAACCTGAAGCCACTCATGATGCCAAACTTCATTCCCATCAACCAAATTACGAGGAAGAAATTCGTGTTACCGACGACCAGCAGAACCGACATCATATAAACAGAGAAGAGGACGTCGACCCTCGCGAAAATGAACGGCTGGATTCTGATAAAGAGGATAACCATTTTATGCATGAACATAGTAACAACGATGGTCCACCCCCCAATCTGACATTAAGGGCACAAGCAGATGCCGATCGTGATTACACTGGCACTTTTCGACGTCACCACTATTTTCACGACCAAAAGGATGGGGTTGAAGAGCTAGCAGAAGAGCCTCCTGAGGAAGCAAATAATAGGATGAACAAAGATAGTGAATATGAACATTTTCATCATGCCGAGGTATCAACTGCACCTCATTCTGAGTTGGTACATGCATCCCATCCCGATTTTAAGCCTGAATTTGTTCTAGGGCACTCTAAAGAAGTCCAAGAGACGGGAGCGTCACGAAAACTCAACGAGCCTGTCTTCGTGAATCGTCAGCCACCAAGCATTCATTACATGCAAGACGCACAAGATCACATGCACTTTGTTGATATCAATAGCAAAGAGCTTGTTTCTCCCGCAGACCAGCCTCACGTTGAGGCTGTTCAATACGATGCGGCATCATATATGCCAAACGAGGCACAAACCCATCCTTCGCTCCACGACACAAGGACTTTTCAAGCACCGCAAACTGAGAGCACTGTTGCAGATCAAGCTAAACTGAACCTAAACTCTGTTATAACGGCACTAGCCAACAAAGCTTTGACGACTAATGCGAACGCACAGCGATCATTGAGTAGCCTGTCTGGTACAGAAACCAGGAAACAACCCACAATTATTGTCCAGGTAACCGCTGCTAAGAAGCCTGAGACTGTAGTCACTCAGCTGCCTCAGGTTGCCAAAAAAGTCGGGACTGTGTATCCAGAATATCACATTCCTGTAGTACAAGAAAAAATTCCGCTTATGCCAGAATTCATCAAATCACCATCTCCGGCAAGGGCACCGACCCCTTTTGAAATTCTGAGCTCAGATATGCTAAACCCGAAAAACTTTATCAACCCTGTCCGACGAAATTCAAGCCTAACCGGTAAAGTCAAGAGCAAAATTCATCGCATTCAACCTGCAGCGAGTAGCGGAGGTACATCGGGGCTAGAGGGGTTCAAGGGAGCATTGCCAGACCTCGGTTCAAAAGTGGATAAAAACGTGATTTATCGATTGATAAAAGCAACTGATGATTTGCTTAAGTCAAGTATTAAATCGACAAATGCAAAAGCAAATGTCAAAAACAGTATTGCACCTGCACACACGCCCAAAGTTTTTGATGTCAAACCAAGTCGGAAGGTTACTATTCCACATCCAACGGAAAAAATGAAACGAAAACTCAGGAATCGCTTACTTGGGAAGGATAAACATCGTCAGTCTTTGAATTATTGACGTTAAAAGCTTCTTTTGTTTGTGAGAAACTGCTTTAAAACTAAGACTGACCTGAAAGACAATAACTTCATCTTATATTTTTGATAAGTGATTAGACTCAAGTGCAATACACGCCATTCGAATTGCTGTTAGGTTTTGACATTCGTGTCTTCTCGAAACTTAAGCTTGGTCTGAGGAAAATCGTTAGGAACATACGGGTGATGTTGTTTCCCAGCCTTGGTAGGATTCTGCCGCCATTATCTTCACGTACATGGAGCAACCTAATACGATAATCTGATTTTTTATTTCAGTCCTAATACGAATTATTTATAGATCCATGTCTTGTATAGTAGTTAAGCAAGGCGCCATATAAACTATCCCAGATCCTATTAACTACTTGTAAGAATCTTGCAACTTACATTCAACACCTCCCAGGGGGTCTCGCGTTACCCTGAGGGGTATACAACCAAACGAGAAGTATTTAACGTAAGGTATACAAGCATGATCTACAAATCAAGGGGATTAAATGGACATTAATGTGATAAAAAAAAGACGGTTAACAACATGTATAAATGAAAAAGTACATAAATATCTATACTTACACTCGCAAAGTGACATGTTCTTTTAATATGCAGTGATCAGTTCGATCTAACCCATTTCTAGTGTGATCGATTTATTAAGGAGGAGTGGTTCCTCTACTTTGTCTTATATTTGAATAGCAAGAACTACGGTCTGCTAATATTTGACGCACCTTAAATAAAGATTCATTAATTCAAGATATTGTATGCTGATTTTATAGTATTAAGATTTAACGATAATCTGATTTGGTCCAAATGTGTACTAAGTAGTTTGTAAGGAAATTTCACTGAAATATCTTGTTACAAGATGTGGATTGTAGTTCACATATTTTGAACTGAATGTAACTTATGGTCCTTCGTTTGTCTACATACTTCTATCAAATCGAGTTTCTTTACTGTCCTTTACCTGCAAGCTGTACTTACTCTCCCTTGTGTTGTTGTGGCGAAACGTAGTCCTGGGCAACACGAATTCTTTTTCTTTCGTAAGGTACTACTATTCTGTGGTAGGGGTGGGCGATACACTTACCCCTGGTCAATTATCAACAAACTTCCCACTCCCAAAGCGCTGCTGCTACTTCCCGTATTACAAGATGAGTAACACTACCATATTTTGAATACACCCTTGACTACAAACTAGAAGCTTCCTCTATAAAAAGTAGAATTTTCAGTGATTTACCAAACACTGCTAAGAAATGGACTTCGCTACAAGTTAACATACTGAAAAGTAACTTTTAAACAGAAAGAGAAAATGTTTCAGGAATTAGTATATTACTGACATTGTCTTTAATTTTAAGTATATCCCAAGAAGAATATACTACAGGGGGCACGCTCTACCACTACTGTTTGACCTGCATTCTAGAGTCGAGTTCGGGGAATCTTGAAGAAGTGAGGGAGGTCTACCTCAAGGCACCCCAGCTAATCACTGACTTAGCAATACCTGTAAAGTGGAGGTTTTATCGTCCTTGCAAAATAATACCGTTTATAAGGAAGCAAGGATAGGGCAGGTGAAGTTTCGCCAGACGAAAATAAATAAAATCAGTACAGATTGTGTTATGTTACAAACCACTCCATGCTGAAAGAAGTAATTGAGAACGCGATATTACGGACCCATGAATGAACGACGTTCGCCTCACGAAAGACGTTTTACACCATCTTCATTCACATAGTTTGACTACATAACATCGAACTGTTACTTATCTTGGTTTAGAAAAAAATGTACATATCACTTTGTATTTAGGAGGAAGGCAGAAGAAAGACATATCTTACTCAAGCTTTCTGGTAAATTATCAGATTAGAGCTTGGATAGTATTGACATCTGATGGTAAGAAATGTACGCACCGACGGAAGTTTTATCTAATACCGAAATATGGCCAGCAAATGACTGGAAATCCATACAGAAGCATCATGTATGTGCATTTAATGTATGGTCAGATAAAACTATACGTAGTATCAACGTACGAATAAGGTTTTCTATTTGAAAGATTATTTTATGATTAAAAGCTAAGCCCTCCGAAACAGAATCATCATTGAGAATTTCTTGCTACTTAATATAGGCAGACTGAAATAAAAATGATTCAGGAAATAAAACATAAGATATTTCAATGCGCCCTGATGCGGAGGGAAAGTGTGACGTCACGATTTTGAAAATGAAATGGAAAAAATACTCAATATTCATGTAGCCCTATTAGTGAGAACGTCAATAGCCAAAATTGAGAGTCCTAACTTTTCCCAACACCGAGATATCAGGTCTCAAAGTTTTAAATCTCTGTAACAAAACCTTGTTATTTGATGCTGGATCCTAACGTTAGGATCCAAGGAAAATTAAGAGAGTTTTGACCTGAGATTTTTTAAATTCAAACGCCTCTAGATTAAACATTATATATATTACAGGCCTTGTATTTTGAGAAACAGCCTATTCTAGGGTTGTCTTCAGGTATCTGGAGTCATATATTACTATTTCCAAAACTTTTGATTTGTGACGTCATCACTTTTCCTCCGCATAGCCGTCATTAAACGACATATGCAAATGTGTCAATAAACTGCAAGATTTCCTGGACTAAAAGTGAAATTTCATATCTTTATATCACAGGTTTCGTATCACATATTCATGAGGAACGTAACAAAACACTTCAGTTATCAACAAATACTTTACTACAAACATAGTGCAAAGACACTGACCTGTATTCTGGAGAAGTGTGTCAAGTAGAGAAGAAAGGATTGCTATGGACCCAGTGACTAAGATGGTAGCCCAACAAGTCACCGTAGCGTGCGACTCAATTTCATCCCCTACACACGAACGGTTGGCCTTTTGCAGTGACAAATGAAGCACCATTTCTTGCGTATGGTAGGGTATTTAAGTTGCCCCAAAAAAGGGGAGAATTGAGCGACCGAGTGCATGACTGTGGCAAGGAGATGCATTAAGTGCATAGACTGAAAGGCATGTCTGGTATCAAATGCTATTTGACGTTCTACAGTGAAATCTTTGATCTTGATGAACTCGTTACAGACGTGTTCTGTTATTGTAAATTCTAACACTATACTGGTGCGTTATTTAATCAAAATAACAGTCAATCCTAGCAACAGTTGTACCATATTCATGTGAAAAATAATAAATACGTCCCACTTAATTGGAACCGTACCCAGCTATTTTTAAAAGGGCACCCTTGTTAAGTTTAAAATGTGGCACACTTAGTTTGTCTGTGATCACCATTAAGCAAAACCAATTCGAAATCGGCTTCCTCTTTTTGAATTTGTTTCATTTGTAAACGAGATACAGATGGGGTCACGGAGGTAGGCAGAATTGGAACCAAAATTGCGTAAATGATTAGCTAGTATGCACATTGAGAACCTACAGGCCCATATCAGTTGATATAGAAATGTCTGTAGTATAAGGGGGAAGGTGTTACTTTGTAAAGAACATCAATACCCAGCTAAATACGAGTAAATGCAACATACTAGAGCAATGTGGAACATTAAAACACAAATTTTTTAATTAACCAAGATCTCGATGTCTATAATACATCATCTTTCAGGTACATTAAAGTAAAGGATCTATTGGCGGATAAGGTAATTTAACAAATCGATGTAAACCATGAAACAAGATACATAAAAACAATAAAAAGAAAACAGATGACTCTCCAAGGAGATATTGAAATAGTGAGAGCGGGATTGAACTCAGGGCTGCATTCAAAGAAGGCCAGTGGTTGGCACCTCTCTGAAAAAAGAAAACTGCAAAAACTGACTGCTTGAAAACACAATAGGATTCAGAAAAAGGGTGCGATTGTTGAACTTAATTAAAAGACGTTTCCCAATAACGACCTGAGGAAGGTGCTAGTATAGAGAGGGCAGGATAGATTATACAGTGAGTGGGAGAGGATAACTTGCAATGAGATGGCTAAACTGTGTAAAAAGAAACAGGGAGGAACTGGTTTGATCATAACACAACGAGTTGTAGGGATAAGTAGCAAAGTTAGGAAGAAACATCCAACCCCACTAGTGTTGACGGAGAAGGAATGCAGAAGATGGCTCTCCTTATCATCTTCTTCTGTATAAAAGTTTCCATTTGATGATCTAAGTTATAAGGGATTAAAAAAACAGATAGTTAAAATACAACCACTAAAGCGAATTTGCAAGAAGGGATAGAAATTCATGCATTTGTCAGTATAAAGACATTTCTCCGTACTTCCATATCGCTACTCTGATACCACGTCTTTCAATTCGACTTTCGCCCGTCCCTGAAATTACGATCCTTACCGTACCTTCTGGTTTATGAATGGTCCTGATTAAGCGTCCATCTTCCCTTGAATAGAATATGTACGCACCTGAGCAGTATATTGCAAGCCGGAAAATCAGGTTTTGCAAATATGGTACCGGCATAACAATTATCTTGACACGTTCTTGATCAGGTACAATCCTCATGGTACCATCATTCAAAATCTGAGAAAGCCTGAAAAGGTTGCAATCTTTACAAAATACTCTGCGGAGATACGTGTGGCACTGTAGTAAAATGGAAGCGATTGTGTAAGTCACTGGTCAAAGACGTCCTAAACTATTGTCAACTCACAACTACAACCCCTCAAAATATGATGAGAAAGAGGGAGGCTCAATGTGACAACATTTGAAAATTCTTGACTACTCTCTCTTAACTTTTTTAGGCAATAGGAAAATGTGACGTCACAATATTTGAAAGTCCTCTGGTGACCCGTCGTTGCACCAGAACTGTATATGAAGCGCCGATAGGGGGGCCTATCTCTCTCTATCATGTACCAAGCCCCTTCACCAAAATGTAACCTGTCGGAGCGATGAAAATGTATGTAACTTTTGCAGTGAGGTTTACATTTGTAACTGTCAAATATAGAACTGCAAGTTTACAAATGTGAATGATGCCTTTATTGCAATGATTGTTCCTAAGATACAAGGTCAACACCAACGATGACCTTGCATAACCCTATCTACATGACGTAAAATAATCATACTTCTGTTCCGTCATCACAGAATTCTCAAAGTAGTATACTGACTCCTGAATGGTGCCATGATCGATGGTTGCGGAGCATTACAAAAACGTACCAAAACATAACATGACAATCCTACAGGAGGCAGCTTTGGCACCATTCTTTTATAACGTGATTTCGTAACCTTATGCTTGAACTGCACAATCATTTGATGTTGGGGGAGGGGAGAACTACAGCAACAAAAATTGGGATATGTAATTATCCATTTCAGTCTAATACTCTACATCTGTGGAGTCTAATTTCTTAAGATAATGGACACACTCAGTTAATCTCAACCGTCGATTTTGGAGACAGCGATTTTCAAAGATATGTAGCACAGCGAGATTGGCAGAAAGCAAGTAATAGCTGAAACGAATACCTCTTCCTCTAGAATATGTTCTGCAACGTTTAGAAAGTTCTTCTATGTTTTAAAGGGGCATTTAAATACTAATTGTCTCCTTTGCACGTTTGAGAAAGACCGGAATGGTCCGTTTGATGCGCAATATAAATCGATTGGTAAGCATTTTTACGCTCTTCAAACGGTCAATCGGAGAGGAATGCTGTGTCCAAGTAAAAATGAGAGCGTCTACCTGTTGTATAGTGCGCCATAATTTCACGTGACCTGTAGGTTGCCGACCTCCGATCAATAATGTGTACACAAAGTGAAGGAGAAAGCAATAGTCTAGTGTTATTTTACAATTTTTGTAAGGGAAAGGGGTCATTAATTTGGGGATTTTGTCAACATAAGAAAGGTTTTAAAAAGTTACAGTTTCCATCAGGCTGTGTACTGATTAGTACTAACAGATCGTATCAGAACTAGAATCTGTGTAAGACACGTTCATCATTATTCTCCATATTTCTTAAGATAATATAGTAATACAACTCTGAACTCGGAAAGTCTATTACTCATGTACTCAGTTAAACTCCTAAACTCTAAAACTCTGACCCTCAGCTCAAAAGTGATGGTCCTAAGAATAGTCATGGGGGTCACACCCGATACTCAACTCATTTCCAGACTACTTCCAAAACAAACCTCATGTGAATGCATTTGCCAACACGAATCATCTTAATGTTGGTAGGAAAGATTTGTATGTTAAACACCTCAAATCTTTTCAAATTTAGCTGTGGTAAACGTGTCTGAAATGCGTCGATGATGCAGCTACAATGTCATGCTCTGCTACGAGTAATTCGCTTCGCTAATCGAATGATTGAACACTCACATGTAAATTACAATAGACGAATCCATTGTTATCGTATTTACGTCACAGGATGACTGGTGACTTGAGATTTCTGATACAATTGCCAATCTTGTCTTCAAGAATCACAATAGTGTGCTGAATTTCCCTCTCCAGTGTCGACGTAATATATATATATGATCCGAATGTGAGAACTTACGTGTATTGACAACACCAAGTGGTCAGATGTCGAATTTTCCTTTTCAATTGCCAATTATCAACAATAGAGGCAGTTATGTTTCTTTACAGTTTTGAAGTAAAATATAGCAAAAGGCAAGAAAAAACATAAATCCTTTCTGTCAATATCTGTGAACAATGTAGGGTACGATCACACAGGTCACTTTCGGGATCAGTTACGTTTGGTAGCGTACTTAAACCATTGGATCAATTACGTTTTTGAAAACCCAGGCAAGGCACACTTCGGTATCACAATATCCTTTATTGTCGCTAGTAACCGAGATATTTGCATATCATAGGTGGATTTAGGTGCCTTACTGCTTGCTTTGCTCCCTGAAATCCCAATTCATATTCTAGCACCTCTAACCCAGGATAATGGCAACACGTAGCATCAATGGCTTCAAGTGTACAAATCAAGTCTTTTAAGATTGAGTTGGTGATCTCCATTTTTGCATGGGCTATAACCATAACAAGATACGACCAAAACCTTCCTATACTTATCCAACTCAAATAAGACTTCCTACAAGCGAAAATAGAGCCGCCGTTGGCCTAGTGGATAAGTTCCTGCTCTTCTGATCAAGGGGTCAAGAGTGGCTAGATTCAATCCAAGGAAGGTCCACAAGTGATGTCAGGAAAGGCATCCGATCTTAAAGTGCTCTATGCTCCAAAAAAGTCCCACGAAAGTGGGCTCGTCCCACCTCATGCATAAATGAGAGATAAAAAGAGGTTAAAATGATAAAAAACACACAAAAAGACAAGAACAAAATTGATCAGTCTGACAATCCCCAACTAAAACCCCTCCCCACAACAACAATAACTAAATAAAACAAAATAGACTACGCTGTGCGCTTGTGAAAATTCTTACTTGCCAGACTCAATTTCATAAATAGCTCTGTAAGAGACACGTTTTCACAGTCGGGCACACAATCCTTAGGGAAGTAAACCGTAACAATAGAAAACAATGATATCGCGGTCTTTGTACGTAACTTTTAGGTAAGGATTACAAGATTTTTACGTCTTTGTTTTAATAATTTAGAGAAATTCAAAGATTCATACAGTCTACATGACGTCCGACACCCACACGGATCAAAGGATGTCATGACATCTTAAACATCAAGATAACATGAAACAGTGCAACCAATTTCGGACATTTGACTTCGCTTTGCAAACCATCATAAGAGGACATACAAAGTGTTTTGGCACTGTGGCTCCTCGTTTAGTTTGTACCAGTAAGAAGAATCCTCAACTAAGCACAACGCTCGTAAGCCTTCGACAAATTGCAACAATGTATAGTCAATGCTCGAATGTATACTCATTTTCGCCTGGGCGAGGCTGGCCATGTGGTCTGCACGCCGTTGAGGTCACTTGGCAGAAATAAGCACCATGTTCCTTCTTTAATTCGCTGAGTATGATCATTTCTTCGAAGGAAACACGCACCCCAGGTTCCAAATGCAGAAACAATACCACACCATATGACTTTGCCACGGGGCATTTGCTCGAAAAACCAGACTGAGGAAAATGCATGAAGAAGATATCTCCACTACCATACGGAAGACAAGGTTCGTCTTTAGTTTGGCTATTAGAAAGTAAACCTTTGCTTGTCATACAAAGAGAATTGGTGTTTTATGGGATGTTTTAAGTTTATCGCATAATTCTAGCGGACATCGATTGATCAAAATACACTATAAACCAGGTAGTTCTAATTTTTGCTATACTTGTTTAAAAACACGGTCCGGTAAAAGTTTTGTTCTATCTTATTCGTAAGCAATTCTGACAACTTGTAATCTGAGGAGTGTCAGATGAAAAAAAATTGAAGTACAAAAATGGTTCCGCTATTTCTTACTGTCATTATGTTTTGTACCATGAACAAACTTTTTGAGATAATTGTGAAAGGCCGATGATTCCGTTGCATTACGTGATGAATGTGTTGCTGTTGTAATTTGTCAGCGTATCGTGGAGGGTCTCGGCACCAATTTACGTGGTTATGTTTTGCATCCTATTCCGACATAACGTGTTCTACAAGTTGACGGATCACACTAATGTAGGCCCCATCTCCTATTAACTCAACTGAAAGATTAATAAACACATGGGATGCTTAAACACCTGATCACCAAATCACCGTGCCTTGGTCAATCAGTAGCAATAAAAAGATAAATAATCGAGAAAGTTCATCAGAATCACAGCCAACCAAACCAGGATAAGTTTGTTATTCTGAACGTTTAATAGGTACGCTTTCTGTCAACTCTTAGTCACTTTGCAAAGGGAGTACAGTCACACACAAATGAGTGTCAATCTGTCCGTTTCTCTGCCTTCTTGCCATTGAATTACACATATTTTGTCACTATAGTGCAACATAAAATCTTAGTTTCATGATGCAAAGTTTTGTATGTGTTGGGCTCGAGCAAGATTTGTAAAGATTAGTCTCTTCAAAATTACGAACTAGAAAGAGTAGAGCAAGATCATCTAAGGAGAGAGCACATATTTATTTCAATAATAAAATGAAGAAAAAGAAGTGATCCTATCACCTTACGATAGAATATTCTTGGCAAATAACGTGTATCACACAAGTTCGAACATATTAGATTAAATTCCCTGCTTTGTAGAAACAAAAACTTACTTCCCCCCCTCACCGTTACACAATTTGGACGGTTTGTATAGCTATATGTCTCTTCCGTGGCATTATAATACACAATTTCAAAATGTGACAGTGTTCGAACATTGTTAAGTACTTCACTAATACTCTAAAAAGTACAATAGTTGCTACAGTCAAAACTTTAATAGATTAAAGAGTGAAAGTCCAATATAACGTACAATTAAATCCTGTGGGGTTTTTTAAAGTGAAACGAAAGTAGAACAAAAGTGTAAATGTTGGGTCCGGAAGCGAAAAGTCGACTGTAAATCTAGCTGATCGTCAATTTAGAGGACTTGGCTAGAAAAAAATCCAGATGAAGTCAGACTTATTTCCTTGACTGATTTTTCTTTTTTAGATAAGTAAATCTGGATATAACTATGGCGCATTTTAAATGAAAAAACCTCAAATATTAATTCTTCACATTTTTGCTTCAATATAACGGAAGAAGTCATACATGCAGCAGTATTGATAGACGAGCCATGGGCAAAATTTCAGACCTTACTTACTGATAAATTTGCAAGAAAATTAAATTCCGTAATTGAAGAAAGTCGTGAGTAGCCTCCATGATATAATGTCGACTCCGTAGCTATGTACCTGGATTAGACAAGTAACGATATTAATATCCTAGGCCTGAGATTTGAAAAAAGGTAAAAGGCGCGTTTTTAAATCTCAGAACATATGGCTGTACAGTGTAACAAAATTTAACACTGATATTCCGCATCTTTAGGGAAATTTCACTCGTTAATCTAAAGTGCTAGGATTTTGTACTCTGTTTATAGTAAGTGCAGGGTAGAGGAATGAACTTTGCGACGGCACAATCAAAAGGCTTACACACTTGATTAAGTCTGCCCTATCAAGCAATTCATTCCAAATTCCTTCGACAAGTAATGGGATGCAGGTATGAAACGGGATAACAAAATGGAGGCCAAAATCTGGAATAAATTGTAACGAAATGAAGATAGCATTATGTAGCTCACTAATTTAGTTGATTTTGATCTCTTGATAGTCGTCCCCATAAAGACATTTCCAGCATGCAGCCATCATACCTCCTCAGTGGAACCATTTTCATTATTATGATCAGTTTTATTTCAGCCGATGAGACGCCTCCTCTTGTGACAAACAACACTGCACTTCAGTATTTGACAAATACGACAAAAGAAAAAAAACCGGATGGTAAGTAAAATACTAAATTCAGATATAGAATATGTTGTCATGGAAGATTCAGTACAAAATCATAACTTTATGAAATTATCAAAGCTTTTCTAGATTTAGCGAAGAGAGAGTTTTGTTTACATTCTAACCCCGACGAAATTTCTGATATGTCGATCTAAGAAATTTGGAACAATACTAACATAACATAAGACAGTGGATATCGGTTTTAAAAATGTCTAATATTGTAACCGTGCTTAACCAGTAAGATAGAGTATAATAACATCCCGATAAAATACAGGATCTCTCTCATAATGGTTTAAAGTGTACGAATGCCGACCGGTTATATCAGAAAGAATAGATGAATGTATTCCAACCGTTATCATAAAGCGTTATTCAGTAGTAAAGTAGAGTGATGTTGATCGCCATTTCTATTTTATAGTTCTCCTTCTTAAAGAGATATTAATACATGGACACCGGTTTAACAAGTTTGTTCTATACATAACTAAACATAAATCAACGCTGTCAAGTGACGTACATAAGCAATTTTATCTTGCCCTTTCTTGCCTGTTGCAATTCAGGGTTCGTTTTGCACACGAAAAGATAATCTAAAAGTTGCATTGCAGTTAACGGTAGATGTACAACAGATTGACAATAGGAAGACAGCAGATTCGATTTCTAAATTCTTGTCTAACGTATATACGTTGTCTGCAAAACTCAGTAAGTTATATCGTGTTTGATTTGACTTTCCTATCTTGATACCCGGTATTTTACGAAAGCATTTTACTATTTCACAAACGTTCCATGCCACATTTAGCAGCTTGACGGCCCGTGTGGGCGATAGCCTCAATCCAAGCTCAATAGGTTAGAGGGTCCATGATTAGAACGTAAAGGACAATTTTTAGAGGAAGCCCTAAAACATAGAAACTCGAGAAATCATATCAGTGCTTATACCACTGAATAAGCGAGCATCTTAAACCCTCTCCTAGAGTCAGAAACAAGGAAACTCGTATCCCAAACCATTCGCATAATGGGGAAGTGTCCCAAAGCAAGGCCTTGGACGCAAATTGAACCAAAACTCAGTGTTGCAAATGCTTGTCAACAACAAAGCGCTTTATTGACTGAATCAAATTTTGATTCAGCATGAAAGGAAGAAGTTTATCTTATTGTTTGTATCCCTAAATGTAAATCCATGGCCACTTGTCTGATATTGGAGATCCATAAGCAATGCACAGTCCTACGATTTAACACATTATAACAAATACATACATTAGTATAAGAGTCAATGTTGCTACTACAGTTCGTGGTAGGAGTCACTTTGAGCAGGCTGCATGTCTATTGCCTTGCATTCTCCTACACAGTAAAAAAACGTGGCAATTGTGCCATTTTCCAACTATCTTTTTTGCCCAAAACTCAGCATAGAAAGAAAATCAGTGCAGATAAAACTGTACAACGTGAATTCATCGTCATTAGGCGGAGCATCGCAGAACCATAATAATGTTATCATAAACCGGTTAAACGTAAACATCAAATGTACTGTACATCAAAAATTTATGCCCTGGAGGGTTCATAAAGGAAGGAGTCTTATTGGAAATATAAAAAAATCAGAATGGGGACTATACTTCAGAGTAAATTTAACATCAAATAGATGTTAATCGATTTTCTTCAATCCTGGCTTATTTTCAGGATGAGCACTTATATAAAAAGAGATTATCTCTGAGATTAACAGGTTATTTGGGGTCATCCCAGGGTGGGAGCTAAATCAAGGACTTACGGTAGACTCCTTGTCATCGAATGTTCCCATGTAGATGTTTTGCTTTCAGCATATATAGGCATTTTCGGAACTTCTTAACAGTGTTTAATTAAAGAACGTTTGTTCCAAAAGCTCACTGTTGAGTCAGGGCCAGTGTTTTCATTGTAAATATATCATTTTAACATAATGGCTTTTACTTATCTGTTTTACTTTTATATACATAACTTTACTTGTATATATATATATATATTCATATACTGTATATAAAAAATATTAGTTTAGTCGCGAATAAAGACGTTGCTATTTGTCTCGCCTGAATTGGTGTTTCTTCAACACAGATTCCTCACAAAAAAGTGTTTTCTAAGAACAATATTTTTCTCCAAAAAAATAAGAAAAAATATAAGTTGGCTACTAGACTTTTACGTCACTTCTCAAGTTACATAATATGTATATATAAATATTAAAAAAATATATATATATATGTATACTTAAATAAATGAATATATTTAAATCAAAATACTTTCCTTGCTTTTAAGACAGCTGCTCACTGAAAAATAATGTAAATCAATGATCATTTTGAAAACTAGATTAAAGCATTAAAGACGCTTTAGCCAGAAATGGACGGAGACTTTGAAAAGACTTTCCAGTCGAAAATTTCTAATTGGCGTACTGGCTTCCTTCCACACTCTTCCAAAATATACTGCTCATAGACACAAATAAAAAAATTCTTCTTGCCCGATTTCATGTCTTTATTGCCTCCGGTTTCCTGGCAATTTGTTGTAGTCCAAACAGGTATGCCAATAATATCTATAAGTATTGATTGATTCATTGATTGATTAATCGGCAAAAGAAAAGGAAAGGAGAGCACAGCCTTTGCAATACGCGACGAAGATCAACACTGACTCTAAAGTTGAACCTTGTCACCTAAGCCACATGGGGGATCAGAGAGCGCAGAAAAGTGGCAAAAAGTTTTCTTTCAATGTATACGCTAAGGCCAATAAATTTATTTAAAACTTTTTTCAATTCAGCAACAGGACCATAAAATGAAAGTTTTGAAAGGCTTAAGTTAACTAAAGATTTAAAAGCAATGGCGCAACCGAAAATGGCGAGAGAAAGTTCGTGGAAGAGAGAACTTTACAAAATTATATTTAAAAGGACTTAAGACAGTCTCAGGAATCCACGGTGGATTCCGGTACTGCCATCGCATCTGCCGTCGACGACGACATAAACTGCAAAAAATTGACGATATGTTGTTTTTTCAAATATAACGGAGGTTTGTCCTAAAATATAGCGAGATTATATTTCTTCTAACATTTTTCCAGAGTATTAACACCTCTGTTTTCAATATAGATCCATGCTGTAAAATGTTTTAAAAAGAGAAAAATTCCTCTCTGACTGTTTCACCGTTAAAAGGTATTCCTTGATTTAAAAAGCTGTAAGAAATTGTTCCCTTAAAGTGATTAGTATGACATTGGTAATGACAATTCTTTATCACCTTCCTATAAATTTTCTGAAATCGAACGCGAAGTACGGTTCCCATTACTTCGGGAAGACTGGCTTATCTAAAACATAAACGAAAAATAAAATGCATTGGGGATGGGAGATCGGGGAAGGAGGGATTTGAACTAGACTAACGGCTTGTTTAATAATGATTAATAATATATGAATTTTATACTGTGTGGGTTGGTGACTATTAGATACCATAAACCCAAATCAATTTTACATATATTACTGCAATTCGCATTAAAGGATGACATATGAAGCACAATTTTGCAAACTGTTTGGGCAATTCCGCTACCACTTTATACTTTTATATCTATAATCGATTTTAGCTTATATTACCACCTTACAATTGGCTCTAAAACCCCTTATTAGTAGAATAAAACTCATCAACAGAAAGAGAATCTCACTTTAAGGAATACAGTACAGCAATGTAGTCAACAATTTATCAACTAAGCGTACTAACCTCTGGAAAAGATATAAAATTCGTCGCTGACCTTTAAATTTGTGGAAGAGAAGGGTAAAGGGGGCTATAAAAAATCTATCCTCTTTCTTGTAACAAGTTACCATGGTGACGTCTTACACCATCGACATACTCTAGGGATACTTCTAAAAGAATACGTTTTCAAGATGAGAAGCTGACCTCCTTGGACCACAAGCTGCCACAAGCATGGAGTCGTTATTAATTTCACTATGAGACATTGATGCGGTTTTAACGCCGTGCACTCCCCTTTGCAGGGGCTAGGACGGTGCCCATGTTTATGGGACTTGTCTGGAGCATTACGCACTTTAAGACCGGATGCCCTTCCTGGCGTCACCAATGGCCCCTCCGGGATTTGCACCCTGACCCTCTTGTACTGAAGGACAAGAACTTATCCACTAGGCCACGGCGGCTACTGAAAATGATAATTCAAATGTATTGGAAAGATTACTTCATGATTAAATACGTGAACGCGATTAATTTCATAAGATCTTTGTATAAATGATGAACTGAGAAAGATCAAAAAACGGAACGAAAGATACACGCAGGTTAAGGCTTGCAGGAGCTTACAATCTGAGTGCTAAGCTTTGTACACATAGCTGAATACATTTTATTATGCTATGTGTAATTTGAATATTCTCCTACCAATTAACCAAGTCCGATCACAAGAAAATCCAGAATTAAATCTTTTTGGATAATTAAAAGACTCCCTACCATCTAACTCTTCGAAATTGAAAGATTTCGTGTCCCCTTGAAATACGAATTTTTTTAATTCGAATTTTGACATTTGAGTTCGATTTAAGAAAAGTAGTGGCGCATTTCGAACCATAATTTATGTGGTGCTTATTTTGATATTGCGTTTGTTTATAATTGAGTAAACTTGAATTAAGATTATTGGAAGCGAATCGAGATCTACAGAAATGACATATTCCAGTAAGTTTGCATCATACGGGTCGATGCTGTTCCTGTTTATTTGTAACTCGATCTTCCACATGGCGGGATGAGTCGAGTGGAAAAGCTTGCTTGTAATTCTCTTTCTTTAAAACGAGTCAATTGACAAACCATGGCGGGGAGTAAATGTTTAACTAAATAAACAAAGAACTTGATACGCACTTAAGCCGCCATGATTGACTGATTAAGATGTAGCACTCATAAGCAACTGGTCATAGGCTTGTACTCCTGTCGATGGAAATAAGCCTATGATCAGTTCCCTTGTGCACGAGGGAAAGCTACTTTACTCCATGGTTCCCTTGTATTCCTTCTACCTTCTACGCTTATTCAAGTGAAAGTGTTGAAAAATGCTCTCATAACAAAGAAGAAAACAGCATCACAATCAAAAAGCCCGTTTAAGGACAACAGCTTTAAATGAAACTAAAACTGTAAGATGTCATGTCAATTTACATTTTACATTTGAAGGAAAACGTTTCAATTAAAGGGTCTAGTCATACACTTAGTCTACGAAATGTCTTAGATACCTGCATTTCCAAACAGTGGGTTGTGCACATCTTTTTGATGCAATGAAATGTTTTCCTAGCCAAAAGAACATAACCAAAACCATAATTCTGCCACAGGTTGGTCCAAATTTGAATACATTTGATGGTATGCAAATAAATACAAAAGGGGTCCAAAAGGATTGAGGATCCTTGACGTGACAAGTCCTCTTTCCAGGTCAGGACTTTATACTGCATACGATGTAATACCTTGTCATACAAGAGTCGATGGATCAGGGTTGTAAATATAAGGACGTATTGTCTTACTTTACCGGGTTTATTTTTCACTATCAACCCTACAATCATCCACTTTTGTCTCTCAATTTTAGGGTCAGTCGAAATTAAGGAACACATCAAAGATGCTTGGCAGAAAGATCCTATCCTGTCACGGATAGAGGTTTTTCAAAATTTAAGCAATCAGCTCGCACCACAGAAAGGGTCAAAGCGAGCACGCATCCTATTGAAAAAACGACGCAAGCATCGTAGGAATCACAAGCAAAATACAGCAAAGTTGCAAAACCGAGCTCGACTTTACATGCTAAAAGGCCATCGTAAGACCAACAATAAGATCGCAAAGGGTAACCATGTGATGAAGCGAACCAAATATTTGGACATCAGTTTAAAGCTTGCGAAACAAGATGAGGGGTCTAAGGAGGAGGACAAGAGTGAGTATCAAGTGAACTTAGTTCCAAAGGCTCCAGAGCATGAAGCTTCTGAGTCTCGACAGCCAATGGTGCCAAATGAGTACCACTTTACCCAAGTCATACCTGGAACTGACCACCACCATCCATTCCACTATGAACCACTATATCCCGGTCTTCAACCTGCACCGCCCGTTGCACCCGCCCCTGAAATGCCGCCTATGCCACCTCCACCGCCACCTCCACCCCCGGAACAACCTATAGTGCAACACATTATGGAGCCTATCCATACTGAAGTTCACCACGAGGAGGTGCATACTCCCGCCATCCACGTTCCGGCCCAATCATCCGGCCCAGTCTGTCCCATGTGCCCACATCACGAAACAGGTGAATTACAAGACGAGGTTAACAAACTGATGCGTGAATCCGAGGCTCTAAAGATGACAGCAGCGAGATTTGAAAGTAAAGCTAAAGAGCTTGCAAACCAAGCTGAGATACTACATCAAGAAACTGTGTCCAGCGATGGGCACATGGGACAGACAGAAGGCGTGAGAGCTGACCATACTCCAATAGAGGTCCACGATCAACATGGACTAGCAATGGTACACGCACCCGTGATCCATACACCCATCTGTGCTGATAAGCAGTCAGCACATATTCAAGTACAGGCCGATTATCCCGTGTACAACATACCATGTAAAACGCAAGACCAGCCCATTGTGGAGTACCATCGGCCCGAGCCACCTCCAGAGGGAGTTAACCCTTATGAAATCCTGACATCTGATATGCTAAATGAAGAGAATTATAAGCCACAATTACGCCATCAACGTCATAAGATCCTTCCGAAATCGTGGCGCAACAAGAAGAAAAAGAGATCGAGGGGAAAGAAACATGACAGTTATGTGATGACAATAAAATACGGGAGATAAAAGAGACGGCAAGACACCTAACATACATGTGTAACACAAACACAGAACTCTTCATAACCAACAATACATAGATACCCAAGCAGGGGTGTGAATCTACGTTAAGCTATACATGTAGAGCTCCGAGTTATATTAGTTAGTCTTATTAAATTCAGAACATAGTTCATGAAGGAGTTGATAATTAAGAGTGATTTACGCACACCTAAGACTGTGCCGTATACATCAGATAGGGCATGGAGGCACGTATCATTTAACGACGATGAATACTCTCCTAAACCTTGTCACAAGTAACACCAAGCAGACTAACCTATTTTCACGCTCGTATCATGTTACAGCTACATATGTACTTGTCCCAAATAAAACGGGATTAAAAATGCATCACGGAAGCACACCATATCAGTCATTGAACATCACATTACGGAATGCACTGAGACGATGCGCGGAGGGAACCTGAGAACCAGTGGCACTATACAAAGCATTTTCACCACGACAAATGACTGAGTTAAGCCTTATGGAATGAACATTTCAAAGAGTAGGATTTCGTATTTTATTGTAAATGTTACAAACATATTCGGATCGCCATGACTACATTCGATTAAATACAGTGTGTAATGCTGCTAAGACGGACCTACTGAACTTAGGTGCTGATATCCCAGATAAATCTACTGGCCATGACCAAGCACAGACATCGGCCAAACAGTACATTGTATCTAATTTGACTATATGACTTCATTCATGGAATTTTAATGACCAATGAAAGCAACATTGACTGCTGTCTAATTACTGCCATGCCAAATCATCGTCACTAGCATTACTAAATTAATACATATTTTGGCTTGTTGTAGTTTTTTGTACTTCTTCACTTAAAAATGTAAAGGTAGCAATTAAAATGCGTCAGCTTTTGCTATAACAACTTTTGTAGTCTTGTTTTCTTCGTGATTTTCGTGATTATTGGTAGTTTTCTACGAAGCCATTATTATTGACAGTGTCCTAAAGGGCCCTTATGGTAGAAGATTCTTTCACCAAATAGCAAGAATAATTTCCCTCTCACAAGCCAAGTATAGCCTCCCTCCCACCAAACATGGCGATATCCGCCATGCAAAAGTGGTGTCCAAAAGTTTCTTTTATGGTACAGAACATTAAAATTGCACGAAGTAGCGAAAACGTTCTTGTACTTAAAAGCTTTGATTGGCTATTAGGAAAACAGTGTTGGGTAACAGTTTCATTCTTCCTTTCCATTCTGACAGTTTTGTACTCTTAGGAGTATTATACGAAAAAGCTTTAAAGTATAAAATTGGTTTTGTTACTTTGTGCGAAACCAGTGTCCATTGTATCTGATGTGGCGTACGCATCCCTCGTAATAGCTATACCATCTCCTTCATTAATATAATAAGATAGTATCGCTGCACGCTTATGTGAGCAGACTTTTCTTCCTAACAATCACATACGTCTTCTCCATTATGGCAGACTTTGCACACATTTTGCGGTACGATTCCGTCACAATAGACCTTATCATGTCCTACGCAGATAATGTGCAAGATCATACTTCATAACAACCATAGAGGTAGTCTACCTTATAAAAAGCACTAAATACGGCGCTGCGACTGATTTGTGGTTACATGCGCGTGTATAGCACATCTGAGTACACATTGTTTCAAGCATTTACGACTATTTCTGCCAGAATACGCATCCGTCCAATTTCCACAATTTCCTTAGAAACCTTAAAAATGTCTACGTCAAATAAGAAATAATTGACATCTACATTTTTCATTGAACTGTAGTACTGAAAAAATCATTAACCATCCAAAATAGAATCATTTGTGTAATGTCTAGCTTTAGCTGTGATGTATGAAATCTGATCGGGTGCAGTACAGTACTTGCAGTCACTGGAGGACAGCACGCTGCTTACGTCTAGTAAACCGTCAACTTTACTTCGGAGTCTAACAGCAGTAGGTTAAAAGTAAACAAAGTTAACTAGGAGCCTCTCTCCATGTCCATATTTCTTGTTTTGTCACGAGAAGTTGCTAACAAAGAGTTTACATGTTATAAAATTTCCTCCCCACTTTCGCAATATACAGAAACAATCAGTTGAATATAAACATACGGTAGCCTAAAACAGGTTTGTAATTTCCAACTTGTATACGTGAACTTTTTCATGTGGATAGTTAATTCTCGCATCCTTGATCACAAAGTGTTGCGTACCAATGTGAGAGTCTGAGTGAGAGATCTTAAAATATATGACTATTCATGTCAATCTAAGCAGTAACAATTCTAATATAATCAAAACATTCTTAAGAATGTTGCATGATGGAATTCATGGATACCACACCCGTCTTTAAGAGTAAAGCTAGTCGTATAAATCTGTCCAGGCCCTGAAAGCTCCCCGTGTTAATTCTTTTAGAAGCCCAGCAGCCAATCAAAAGCTTGCTTAAATGTTACAACAATTATATGTTTAAACATTAAATACAGTCTTCGATGCTACAGATGCTGAAAGAAAAATGCAAATTCTTGTCAAGCCACAAATCCGATCACAGAGCTCACAGTGTTCATAATTTACCTTTGAATCAATGTTGCCTGATTGCTCATATGCTTCCTCGCCTTAATCGTGCATAAGAGTCGCCCAATGCTGTGCTTTTATGGTTAAGTTCATTAATAAATATTTCTGCTTTGTCGCCCAAACATGGAATACAGGGATCACATTAATAGGTTATTGGTCATTTCTTCGATTCAAAAATCGCCCATTTGATGATTTACCGCCCAATCTGGAAACACGGCTTTGATTGACTTTGATGTCAGTACATTTACTTTAACGTTGAGGGTGCATATCTGCTACCTCCTCCTAGGAACAATTACCAACAATTTCCTACAATATACCTACAATTTGTCATTTATCACAGTCGTATTCCATACAACCTACAAAGTCCTGTAAACAAAGTCCTTACCCCTGTAAAAAAGGGTTTTTGTAACACAAAATCACCTCATGGAAAGTATATGTAGTGACAGTTTAAAGTAAATAGATAAAGTTTGATAGTCGTGTTGTCTTTTTTAAAAAATGAGACATACATAGCCTATTAAATTATCTTGTTCACTTGTTATAAAAACGCTAAATTAGAAACAAAACAGAAAGAACAAGCGCCATGATTGTCAAACAGTATACAGGCTAAAAAGTGAGCACAGTTCAACATTTATAGTCACTCTGTTTGTGAGCAATGTACTGCTGAATGGTAACATGACACATTAAAAGAATGTAGACAAGCAGTCACGCAGTACCTGCACCTGAAACACAATGCAATTAGTTGCTAAAGCAGTAATTTGCTGGCAGAAATGCCGATTAGGACTTTCATGGTTATACGGCTTTGAATGAAATGATTTACAAAAAAATATGCAAGAGAAAAAAGTAAACAAAATGCAGAAAACAGGAAGCAGAGGCAGTTTTAGGGGGTACGCGGCGCTTTAATGCTAACAAAGTAGATGTATATATTTATCTATTTTAATCTCATCTAAATAAATGGAAAATTTGGGACCCAGCGGAACACTGTGCCCCAGATCCTCCGTAACACTGTCATACCTAAATCGCCCGGCGGTTCATAACATCTTAGGGCCCCGCATCCTCCAAACAGAAACTCAAAATAACGCTTAGAGGAAAGAGAAGCACGATGTAACCATATACATTCCAGATAGTTGGTACATAACTGATATTAGCCACACGATGGAAAACTAATCTTTTACTTGAGCAGAGAACAAAAAAAACCCCACTCGAGTCATATGAGTTATAACGGATATCAAAACACTAGAAAACAATGGTAGTTACCATCGGGAGCAAAACTGTAATAAAGATATTTCAATTTTCCTGCTCTATCAATTCTATGATCACTTTTACGATTTCTGTCTAATATCAATCGTCATGTTGACTCCTGAAAGACCTAGTCCCTGTACCCAGAAGTGAAATGTTGTTCAGCTACTAAACTCATCTGAATGTTTTCCTAATCATTTTATGATCGATCTAGACTTGAAGCCGTTGCATTGAATAAAATATAATATTTGGAAAATACAGAAATTCAAATGTGATTTTACTGCAGGTATTTTCAGTACAGCTAACGTGTTTCAGTCACATAGGTTTGGAAATTAAGCATTAAGTCAATAACAAAAAAAGCAGAAATAAAACTGTAAGTATCTTGTACAGTAGATGGTACCATTATTAATTGAAAGAGAGGAAATTGACATGAATTTGAGACTCGAGAAAACCTGATCATTATAATGATGACAAAACTATTAATTCAAGCATATTAGAACCAATGCTATTTCCATGATGTACGCACCATGCCCATTTTAAATTCTAAAATGCAGTGCTACACCAGTTGTGTTTAGACACCCATTAATTATTGGGTTTGGTACCTTATAAACTGACATATTCTAGTTCTCTAGGCATAAATTATTCAATACTTTTTTTACTCAGAAACTCTAAGTAATTATGATAAGAGAAAAAAATATTCGAATACGTTTTTTGTGGTACAAAATCCAAGACAAGTCATAGAGAAAATCATTACGAAAGACTAACACGCAGCATCTCAACACACGGTAGTTAAGTATATTTTGCAATCGCATCCAGTTTTCGTACGTTGACAAACAACCGAATTCAGATCTTACTAAGGGATATTAAAGCGGGCTGGGACTCGAACCTCTGAATGTCATCCCAATTGAATTATCCATAAGTTGCTCTAATCACTCGACCACCACTGTCTAAACACCTCGGAGATACCTCTGAGTGCCATTGCCTCAGCTCAGGATCTTTCCTTTGCATTTTGTGTTCCATTCAACATATTATGAAAAAAAACCAGAAAGAAAAGGTGTAACTGATTCCATATTTTCTTGTGTACATCACAAATATCGAAACAACTGGCCCAAAAAGTAAACGTACATAAATTTTTAGGCCTGTACGTCTTGCGGGTGCCTGCTAATTGTTGCAATAAATTGATCATTGAAATTCTGGAAATGATCGATTGACTGGTTTATAAGCGATTGCTATCCTAATCCTCAAAATAAATTGTTACATTCATCAAAATGAAATTAATTATTAGCTAAAAACCATAATAAGGTATCAAGGTAAAGGAAAATGAACGGTGATTAAAACAACACAAATCTATTGCGTCCAGAATCGATTCCTGTTCCTTAGTATTTGGGAAGTAAAGTCACTGTAGGACTCTTAAAATGTGACTTTTATCTAATACCCTTCCTTTAAATAGAACCAACGGACGTGATTATTAGAGAATAGCAGAACCTTGAAGTTCCAGGTACAGCTTCCTGATCATGTCACATATGATGGACATGTTGTCCGATAAGAAAGCCATCAACAACCACAAAGAACCCCATATAGTTAAAAGATCTCTGTGTGCTAATCCACGCTCCTCTCTTTACTACAGGAAATGTTGACCCTAAAGCGAGGACTCAATAAAATAGCGACAACTTAGGGCTGAAGATAAACACCATTGATGGCTTATATCCCGTTATCTGTAAAGCCAATCGCTGTACGAACCAGAGCATTCTTGCACCCTCTTCATTTACAATCATTGACGATGTTCAAACGCTTGAATTAGTGCATTGACTCGAATTGTAAACAGGGTCAATAAAGAGCGAGGAAGGAAGTCTGGCTATGAATTATTTAGTTCATTAAAGAAAGTAACAAGAACTTGCAAATGGTCAACTTTAATTTCCATTTAAAAAAATAATATTTGATAGTTTAATATATAAATAAAAACACCGTTGTACTGTAGTTTGCGGAGTATCTGCGTGCATACGTAAAAGGGGATTATCTTATCACATTATTACAGTAATCCAGCCTACTGTACTGAACGGAGGATGCAATTCTGATTTCGACGATGTAAATTGTTGTGGAAAACAAGACTGGAAAACATTATGAAAAAGTTAAATTTTACAAATATTGAATTAGGAATTGTTGCATAAAGTTGCTCTGTACATAATGGAGGTATTTTTATAATCAATTTCTGTGCATCTTCGTACATTTCTTTTATCGGATAGTTTGTGGACAAGACAAGAAGCACCATTCTTCTTGGACCCTCGTGAAATGGGATCTTGGAAAGAGCTACGATGAGATCGAATGCAGTTGGAGTTCTGCTTCCATTGCTGCAGCTCCTGTTCGGAGTGCTTGTCCTTGCTAAAAGGCAGAAAGGTGAGATGACACACTAGTTATTCAATCATGGGTACGGAGCACCTTAATCCATGCATACATATTCAGTGAGAGTTTCACCTCTGGTGATATAGGTGGGAGTTGAATATTATATATGACAATAAGAATAGGTTTGCTTGTCCTTGCTAAAAGGCAGGAAGGTGAGATGATACACTAGTTATTCAATCATGGGTACGGAGCACCTTAATCCATGCATACATATTCAGTGAGAGTTTCACCTCTGGCGATATAGGTGGGAGTTGAATATTATATATGACAATAAGAATAGGTTTGCGATCTATTTCCTGATTGTATAATTTTACAGTGGACTGTCCCTATCCCTGACCAATATCACTATAAACTGTCCAAAAGTTACATTCGCTCTGTTGCAACTATACCATTCAGACAGGAATCTAACCTCGGTACATTGATATATATTCTGTCTAGCTAGAATTCTGTCTTAACGCTCTGATCTGCACTGATGAGTCCAGAAGGGCGAAACAGTACTGTATCCAGATTGAATATAAATATATACATATATATATATGGTAGCCTGATGAAGAGGATTTAATTCTCGAAAGCTTGCAGAAGCAAACTGCCGTGGTTTTTACAGCTTTATATATATATAAATTCATATATACTAAGCAGTGGTTAAAAAGGAGAA
>JAAAKL020000880.1:0-35375 GCA_010016065.2 Carybdea cf. marsupialis auct. non (Linnaeus, 1758) | reverse complement strand
GATAATACTATAGTTTCCTCTTTTATCTTAGTACTAGACGCACTGTTTCAACTTGTTGGTTCTGTGATGGGGTTTCGTATAGATTTTGTCTAGAGGCCACATATTTTTTAAGTTATTACTAATACATATAATGAGAAATGGATGCGACGAGAAGGATGCTGCTGGATTTGTAACACGAGACGTGTACTCCAATCGATCCGCAGTACGATTTCAGCAGAAGGTTCGAAAACTGTTCAAAACATGGAGAAGACTAAACGTTTGTAGTGGGAACCAACTTTGACATTTTCACCAAACAGTTTTATTTCAATGGTGTTATCAACTTCAATCCTAAAAAAGCTTCCCTACTAACGGTCCTCCTGACCAAAATCTCCTAGCTTTGCAAAGATTGGTCCTCGTGCAGCATTTTATGGCCGCTGTGCAGAGAAAGGAGAAAACTGTTGCCTACAAAACAAATAATATTTAAATGACTCCAAAAGTAGCTAAGTAAATCGCAGACTTCTGTACTGACAGCCAAATGTGAGCAGGGTTTTGCGTGTAAAAATATACCGAAAGATAGAAGCATTTCTATTTGTTTATATCGCGATCATCTCCCGTATATTTTTGGTGTCTTAAGTTACTTGACCATTGCGTTAGTGCCGACTTTTCATATAATTTACTCATTTTGGGCTCATGATATTTTGATCCATAAACGAGAATAGGTTCTCCATTTAAAAATCATAGTGGCGATTAATCTCTTACAAATTAACACGTCACAAATGTTCAAAGAGTAGTTAAAGTTTTGGCCGTAATTGCAGGTAGAGCACCAACCAAGGAAGATTTATTTCATTATCCTATTCTTATAATCTTATTGCTGAGTTTTCAATCTGTGTTAAAGCCTTAACAACAGCCTGCGATTCCCTACTATCTGGTTGGCGTCAATTGCAATTACACTATATCATAGTGTGGTACGCAACACATTACACTATACCCATCGATATAACATCGTGTTTATAGAAACCTGTAAACTTCTGGGGTCGTCGTAAGATTGTCAATATCTGTTAAGCTACAAGGGAGTGTATTAGAAGACGTTCACGTGAGTCATCAAGGGATGGTGAAGATGAAGGCCCTAGCAAGAACCTGCGTCTGGTGGCCGAGTATTGATCAGCAGCTCATAACAGCAGGCGGAAGTCTTAGATAAGCTAAATCTTAATCGCAACCTGTAAAGTATCAGGTGTGAACAACAATCCAGTTAGGTAAGTACAAATGGGAAATTAGGTGATTACCCGCGATAACCATCTAATGTTGAATCGAGAGTACGTTAAGGAGGGTACTGGCATCAATTTGACTTACTCGGCCCCCTCGCAATGTTTAGTTCACTCGCAGCCCATTATAGGCTGACACCAACAATTTTTTTAAGTGCCCTCAGTTGGACATTATCGCACAGTTCCTGACCACTGTACTAGATCTAGCATACTGCTACTGGAGCCTCTGCAGCAACACCGCTAGGTCAATCTGTGTATTGGTCTTTGGTAGTTCGTTGCTATATTCACAGCTTGCCCCAATTAAAGGGCTATTCCCCTATCTTCCACCCGTAAAACCCTTGGCAGGAGTTAAACATCTCTTATCTCAGTTTGTACCCACCTTTACAATCTGAGTTGGCTACTATTAGTTGGGTCTTAGTGGATGCCCAAGTTTTCATATCACTGTGCTATTATTCGCATCACTGTCGTAGTCGAGAAAGTAAAGAACTCTTCACTGTATAGTACCAATGTAATAGCGTGTTTCATGGTGCCTAGAATAGCTTTCAAGACAGTTTTTAAAGTGGATATGGTGTCATCATGGCTATATTTTTCATGTTATGCTCCTACGCAAGCGTATTTTATTGTACAATGGGAACGTACATTTGTGGTAATCATCCGAAACCTTGCCAGTTTTTATGCCAACCACTTGGGTGACTGCGAAGGGACAGTAATATTGTGAAACCGTCGTGTTTACGCCATTTAAGTATGTCTCTGGTAGTTATTGTATATATAATCTGTCTACTTTGTTAACCACATATTTGGTCTTTGCATTCATTTTAGACCAGTCGGGGCCGGTTTGAATTTCGATATATTTTCATGGAAACACAAGGATACCCTTCGGAGACGATCATTCTTGTCGACAATAGATAACGTATTTTAACCACCGTTAGTACAGAGAATAAGATGGATGATCTGCATAAAGATTCATTTTCCTATTAATTTTGCTAATGTTAGAAGACTATGTGCAATCTGGAGTACGTGAAAGTGGTTTATCTCTCGTAGTACTCTCTGGTCTCTAATAGACGTCCCCCCCCCGCTTATTAATTTTTCGAAAATTTTTCACCCTTGACATTCTTATTTTTATAATGGACATGTTTCTTGTTGTATGGACATGTCTCGTGTCTCATTGGTGCATTCGAAAGATAAGAAATAAGATGTTGGAGAAGCTAACAAAGTATACCCCCCCCCCCGCTATTCCAACCCCCCGTCTATTAGAGACCAGAGAGTGCAGGGCATGCGTTAGGAGTGTTGTACTGTAGGGCAATATAGATAACTATCCTTGTAGATTACCCAGCTGTATGAACAATACACGGCTAAATAACCCAAGATTCGAAGTTGTTGATAGCATTATTAAAAGCATGATGGTGTATCGTTCTACATTATGTGGAGCTATAAACTTGACCTGACTTGTAGTTAGCTGCCCTCCCCGTTCCCTTTGGCTACACTAATGATTCTCATCAAGCAGAATTGACTTACTCTTAGGAGAAATTGTAATTTTCATTTCAGAGGGATAGGAGGTTGTCTGCGGTTTAAGAATTAAGTACTATAGATAGAATACTCATGTTGCTGTAATTAAATTATTCCATTCATCATTTACACGAATAATTATGCTTAAAGACCCATATAATTAAGTATTCTCCACCCTAAAGTCTTATTTCTTTCCTTACTTTCGTTTGGTATTTTCCAAATGCAGACATCTTTCCTGCAAAGTTCTTTTGCCCGAGTAAAGAAAATGCAATAGGTAAACTAGGATCAAGCTTAACTTTTTGTATTCCCATTAATTTTCTCCTCCCATCCTCAAATTTGAGGATCTGCGTCGAAGGCAGTGATTCACAACTCCCCTCCATCTGTGTTTTTCGTAGCTTTGTGATGCTCACTAAAAGATGATCATACTAGTCAAGGCTTAATGCCGTCAGACCATCATGCATAGGCCTCTTCACCGCTTGTATTCTACCTTGGATGTATGATCACTGAACGTTTCCCTGCTCCAGTGAGGTGATTAAAGAAAAAATCTCTCTCTTTTTGATGTGGGCCAAAAGCACTTTTCTGTCATCGGTTCCTAAAACATATCGACTCATTGGTCCGTCGCTGTACGCAGCTGACCTCGAGGATTCTTCTCAAACACTGCATTTAAAAGGCCGTAATTCTCTCTTAAATCGTTTCAAACTTGTCTACCCAAGACCAGTTAACTCCTCTTGAGCATGACCGACTAAAATGTACAACCATGTTCCACGTCAACTATTCTAGGAAAGAGTGTAAGTACGGTTGGTCTCCAATGATCTGCACTGTTCGAGACAGCACCTGTCAGATGCGTCAGAGTTGTCTGATTTGCTCGACAATTCATTTTGTTTTCAGACAATAGGCAAAACAACAATATTTCCCCATGAAAATAACTTTGTTACTATGATACATATTTTTGTTCATAAATGATGATGTGAAAGACTGTTTCGATATGTAGCTTTGGAAAACTTTTTGTACTTAACTTTGTCATTTCCCTTCGCCACCCTCCCCTGCATTGCCCTATGATACCGTAAAAGTTTTCTTTTAAACTTTCCTCATCCAAGACTTCAGGAGTATTCTTAAGGCAAAATGTTGAGATCTGTTTAAGGAGAAAAAAGGCTGAAATAAGTCCCATAAATCCAAAACTGTCCAGATACTCAAAGTCTGGTAACGAGGTCCAGATCGTTACCGTAGTGGTCAACGCATCTCAGAAGTTGATATTTGATGCTGCGGGAAGGGTGCCTCTTCTACAAGCACCCCGTAGTTGAGTTTGTGAACCGTTTATATTACCTATTGATATACTATTTTTCTATGTTGATAATACTTCTACGATTTGAGTGATTTCCGCGTGGAATGTTTGTTATTCACTGTGAATCGTAGGAATAATGAGTCGCGATGAAGATACGTGCTCTGTTTCAAATCTTCTAGGGTGATAATTTTTAACTGATTTCTTCGAGTTGATGTATCATCTACTGGCATGAGAGTCAGGTTTGACTCAGCACTTAAAATTAAATCCTTTCTTTTCTGTGAGTTTGTGTTTTGATCGAAGAGCGTTATTGTGTACTTAATTTTATGCGGCCATTTCAGAATAGCATCGTACTCGCCACGTATTATTTGTAGTCCGACGACAAGGTAGTTTGTCTTCCATGATCCTAAGCCTTCGATCCACACCGATGCTACAATTTGGTATCCATACGTATGTGTATAAAAGACTTCATTCATTAATTCAACTGAGCCGTCTACACTATTGCTATGCAATGCTTTCTTGTGAAATTCAGAAACCTTACAAATGACTTCACCATTTGTTCTGCTAAGCCGAAGGTTGGCTATTTCCTCTCGTAGACTTTCCAACACATTGGACTGTCTGCTTAATATCTCTGTTTGTGTTCTCAGTTTCTCTTCTTGTATTTCAATAACCTTCTTTTGCCTGGCTGCTTCTCTGACAAGCTTCTCAATATGTTGTTCTTTTTTGATTGATAGATGATCAGACATTGCTTTTCTCTCAGTCTAGAAGAAAAATTGTAGAGAGGTCTTCATCAAATATAAATGCGCCTTGACAAATAAACGATGAAGTTCTGCTTATGAAATTCCTCTTTGAATTGCATATTTTCCTGATCAAGCAGTATTAGCTAATTATTGAAATACGATTGGCTAATCAGTTCTGTCAAGGGTCGCTGAGAGTATGAACTTAGGTTTGTCTTTTAACTTCCTGTTTGTTTTCCAAACAGTGTAAAATTGCACAGAAGATGGCAGCATTTTTTATGTTAGCTAATCGAAATAAGGCTTTTTCATTCTTGTTTCTATGATTTCGTGGGATGTACGGAGGATTTCTTGTTGTTGCATTTTTGACTGCTGTGATCACGATTGCATCACAATATAGGGCATCGATTTCTCGATACTCTGCAATTTAAACCGAAACTTTTGAATCATACAAGATCCATAGGGTAGAGAATACGAAGGTGCAGATACTGTTGTATCACAAGAAACAACGACTGAAAGTAGTTACTATGGCAACCACTACCATATTAAGGGCAATTTTTCGGCAAATCCGGTGGCCATTTCGGAAATTGGAATTGTCGGCTGATCATGTGACTCAGTAAAGTGTCTAGACCTCTTATCATTCAGCGATTACAGTACAGGTAAACAGAAACATGAATCAAACCATTATTCGCTTTCTGCCCTTTAGCAAAATGCATCCAGATTTTATCTTATTGCCATAGCTTCTTTAATTAGTATCAAACGTTTCAGAAATATTACCAACTTACTTTGAAGTCACATCCGAAGTCCGAGAATTTACATGGAATAACGAGTAGCTCACAATCGTTATGGATATGCTCCGACAGCTAGGGGATAAACAAGATAAAAATAGTCGAAGAAGTAACATGTATTATCTTATCTCGATTAATAATCACATTTATTAAAATAGCTTCCCTTAATTTAGCGCCTGCAGGGAGCCACAGCAACTTGCATCCATAGTCTTATGAGCGACAGAAGTACAAGATTGCTTTGTCAATTCAAACTCATCAGTTCTTTACAGCTACATACAATGGATGATCTTAATGAGAGTGAAAAACGCCTAAATGTATATCATTAGAGGATGCGGGCACTCTCAGGTCCGCTCTTGATACATCCTTGCCATTAGCTAAGTAAGAGAGTTCTCAATACTATTAACATTAACTTTAAAAACTTTTGATAGTTGCAAAGAGGGATGGAGATCCTAAGTGTCCGAGTCCGCCAGTTTCAAATGGCTAGACGTGCCCCTTTTCCTTTCTATAAGAGCGACACGATCCATAGTTCAAACTGTTCCTTTGGTGCCCCGCAAACGTTTACGTAACAAGAAAATAACATATACAAACGCTAAGTAAATGCACAAGAGCCAAAAATTTCTTTTCCATGGAACATAAAAAGTATTGCATTATATGCCTTAAACCGAGTAGAAAAATCGCAATAATTTCTTAAAGTTAAACTGAAATTATACCTCTATCTTTTAGATTGTTACGATTATGAGTGTGAAATTAGTTTTAACAGCGTATCTGCAGACATCTAAATCACTGATTCTGCAGAGCAATTACACAAACCGTGCAATTATCATCGCTGCCCTAGTATTCGGATGATGTTCATGGAGACCAACCAGGAAATCCTGGAAGCATCCTTAGTGTTTTTACATTCTCTCACAGAATAGCACCCCGAAGAAGAAGAATGCATTATGATTACAAAATTTGCTCCATAGCAGGCTTTTAAATTAATGTATCGTTTAATTAAAAAATGGATTGTCCTCTGCAATCCTCTTACAGATCGTTGATTATTGCTTATATCTGGATGTAGGTATATTCTTGACTTAAGCCGTTAGAAATAGACAAAACTTCGTTTCCACATTACCTTTCCTTTTGTGAGATATCTTGCACCACACTTCAGAGGACATTCTTGAGGAACAGAGCTACACGACGTCAGGTGTGTCTAACATAAAATAGTGTATATTATGTCATAGTTATGATAAGTTACTTGTGTTTCACTTTCTAGTGCGAAAGGAGTTGTAATTCCATATTTACACGGAACTGACTAGTTGCTGGCAGTTAGGTACATTTCGAAAACCTTTTTAACAAAAGATGGATACATTTCCTGTACTAAGACTATGCAAGACTAATCCTGCGACTACCTATTGTAGATTTCTCATTGTGTGGATCTTTTGCTGCCCTTTATTAAGTATTGGAAGGAACCAGTTTCCGTATTCTTGGCGAAGCACTGAATAAAACCTGGAGGAAATATCCTACCAAGAGTGAACTTTACTGGAAAACTCCATTTTACACTCATCACTTGACAAGAAATGAAAATTGCGGCGCAATGTTTTACTAAAAAAGAAGAACTGAAAAGCGACCTCATCAAACGGCAACCTTGAAACGGCAAAGAAAATCTCGGAAATGCAGCGTTGATAGGAGGTCCACAAGTTGAGGGATAACTTTAGTTTAGTTGCTCTAGTGAAATAAAACACTTCAACGTGTAGGCCAATATTATATCTTAGGTGCAAGCTTATCGGACGGCCACCAAGGTGAACATATAATCTTTAATAGGATGAATATTTTCGTAGCTCCTGTCATCCTGCTCATGCAGTTAGCTTAAATATGCTTCGAACTCTCACACTGAGAAAGAAGCCAATTTTTATATACCTTACAGATTTTAGCTTTAGGATCTAACGATATAAAATTCTTTGTGATTGAAAATGATACAGTCAGTTTCTATATAGAAAGACTTAAGGAGACACACAACTGAATTCCAGAATGGAGTGAGGTGAATGTGACCAAAGCAATAGCCTGGCTATTTTCCTCGCTTTAATTGTATCGTGGAAAAGGTCTATCGTACAGAAAATGCAGCACAAAGTTAAGAGAGCACAGAATCTTACTACAACATAAATATCAAGTATACTAGAAGAAAACTAAGTAGTAAGACGCTCTTTGTGAGGACAGTTACCACCAAAACGTACCTGATAGTCACGATTTAGAACCTCCTTCTTACAATGTTTGCAGCTTGTAATGGTAAGTTTGCAATCTTTTTCATGATGGACCAAATCTTGTCTAAAGCACTTTTGACCACAAAGTCTTGGGCAGGAAATTACGGCAAAGTGACAGAATTTTTCATGATCCTGAAAGAAGGAAAACGAGTGCACAGTGACTACCAACGTTAATTTTTACTTACAATTTAAGCCCTGAAAATATATTGAGCTACGGCGGACGTATCCATTTTACAGGGTACCATGTTAGTAATCCTACAATCATAAGGATAACTAGCATTCTCTTTGTGGCTTGAAAATCGATCTATTTATTCTTAAATTTAAATATTGAAATCTGGGATATTACTGTTAGTAAATTAACCTGGAATTTAAACCTGAGGCAATAAAAATGTTTAAATAAAATAAATACTTAAATAAGAAACTTGAATACATTTGCGTTTTGAAACTATGTCTATTTCCCTCTTTTCCGTTAGGTTTCTTTATCTATATTGCCAAAAGTCAACAGGACGCTATCTGCATTTCTGATATAAATTTCTAAACTTGTGTATTCAATAGGGAAATCTAACAGAAGAAATAGGAAGAAGTTGGATTCAACTAAACCGATACAGAAAGATTAAAAATTGCCTCATTAACTATAACCGTTCGCCTGTAAACATCTAGAGTCGTCTTATCTGAAACTCACTCGTTAGTTTCCTTCAGACTGTGTGTTTCATAGTAGGCCTACTGATATTGCAACTTGCAGTCTACACGTCAACGAAAATTTCATTGTAAACAAGACTTTTTTAAAAGCATCGTAGGATTTGGGCCTGATCTTATGTTGCTTAAGTTTCACACTGAAAACTGAACTGAAGTTGCTTAAGTTTCACACTGAAAACTGAACTAAAGTTGCTTAAGTTTCACACTGAAAACTGAACTGAAGTTGCTTAAGTTTCACAATGAAAACTGTACTGAAGTTGCACTTTACATTTCATTGATGGACAGAAATAATTAACCAAATCATCACGATTACGTTCCGACTCAGCAGGTGAATGAATATGAGAAAGAGTATTATAACTACTCTTTAAAAAGAATGAAAAACAGGTTTCTGGTGTCAAACTCCAGATTAGTATTTTGCTCAGACATGTCTATTTCCTGGTCTGTTACTTGCAAAGTTTCGGTAGGATCCTCATTAACCACAATCCATGGTTTGATTGGATCATATGAACCAAACTCGACTGTGTTATGCGCGAATATTAGAGATCAACGTCACAAATGTTTCCACTGTAATTGTGCTATAGAAAATTGAATACAGAGGCATTTAAGTTATTGTAGAACAAACATCCATTACGTTGTTTGAGGATCGTGACTATGTTATGCCTGGGTCGACCTTGAATAACCTTCAGCGGACAGAGGCATTTTACTTACAAAAATAAGCTTTAAAGAGCATATTTAGCATTTTTCAAGTTACTAACATGACAAATAGCTCAGTTCAGTAGTTGCTTGAAATGATTCCCACTTTAAGTTGAGTTGCTTGTAAAGCATGTGGTTATAAAAGATCGTGTAATACAATAATATAATAAAAGGTACACGAAACCAAACTCAAAGATGGATTCAACAAAAAATTCAAAGCCTGCATATGAATAACTGGTCAGCATAGTGGGCTGTAAATCGTAGAGAAAAAGAAATATGTTGTCCGAAACTATACCGATAGCTGTTACACTGGATTATTGTTCTTGCAGTAGTAGTAAGCGCTACTTCCTGAAAATCTACAGGGTGAATTCACTTACTGATGAATTCAGTTTAGTTCAGCCAGCAAAATATATTTCCAAACCAGTGAAATGGAGTACCAATAACTTTGGGGTAAGTGCTCGAAATTTGATCAACGATATGGATGGCACTACTCCTGGTATAAATATGACAGCATACAACGTAAAAGAGGATGTAGTGACTCAATATCAAAACAACAGACATCCCAAATTTCCACTTTTCGCTGGCAAGGGACCGTAGCTTTGTGAAAAAGCATAGCACGTTGCGCATCTACGGAGACCGTGGTTTAATTTGCCCGTGGTCCGGCGATATTTTATAACATTTTATAACATCTTGGTCACCATTCATTACAAATGGTGACCCGAGACAAGAACAGGCTCCTGCAAACACAAAACGCAGTATTGACTCTACAAATTCACACGCTTTCTTTCTAACCCACAACTCTTGGAACTCATCTTACACTTCACTGGACTCGCGTTAGCTAACAGAGACACGCAAACTATCGACTCCCATGTCTTCACCTCTAGCAGGAGGCCTACGTAGTGACGCAAGGTCAAAACGATAGACGCCCCAAATATGTAGCTATCGTCGGCAAGGGACCGTAGCTTAGCATCTTATCTTAGCAACAGCATCTTACGTTGCGCAGTTACGGAGGCCGTGGGTTCGATTCCCCGTAGACGTACGATTTTTCACCTTCCAGAATTTATAACACCGATGTCTATCTTCAGTTATTACAAGGATATGCCTTGCCTTCAACATCTGGCGATCTTCTTTTCTGTCTTTTCTCAATAGCTGTATTAAATAGTAAAGTAATTTTAAAATTTATCAATTTCTGAAGCATTATTTGTGTGCTAAATTATGACACAGAAATGCTACTGAATTTACATGAATAGGTACCCTGCAGGAAATGTTCTACTACAATGTTGCTCATTTAATCGATTTGACTTACCTGCAAATCTGAAAGACATCCTTGCCAATTGCACCCTGCTGTTTTTCTTGTGCAAAACACTTCCAGAGACATGACTTGTCTATGGCAAGCATTATCATCGAATACCTGTTTGAAAGATGAGCTCATTAAGTACTATATGTATACCATTTACAAAATATCACAAAACCTGAACTAACTGAAGTACATGAAACACATCTTTTATAGTTTTCTGCGTTCCATGGGATATATCTTTCGCAAGCAGTTTTTATCGACCTGGAGCAATACTGATGACATTACTGTCATGCTACAATAATCGTGTTTATCAGCTGGTTTGATTTCTTTTTCTGTAAAGCATTAAGGTGCATTTGTAATATCGAGTTGTTACATTATTAAATTATGACCTGACAAGGAAACATTGAGTTCTGTGTTTGTAGATACCGTAGTTTTTCCACCCAACCCTAGAAATATAACCTGAATCCAGGAAATCCTTAATCTATATTTTCTTTTACTGAACTCTAGAGATGTTTTTCAATATCAAGACCCTCAAGTATATTTTACATTTTTACCACTAGTCTGAGTTACAGCACAATACTTCACTCATGCCCTGGGCACATTTAGAATTTATCAGATGAAAAGATTTAATTTTCTATGTACACTAGAAAACTTACAATACTCACGAATAAACTTATACAAAGGAAAAGATAATAACCGTTAACAGAACCGACTCTGTGTTTCATCTACGTTTCGTAAAATAAAACTGCACGCAATAACGAAAACATTTTGATACTGAAAAGCTTTGTCTGACACTCCTCAGAGAACAAAATCGTCAGAATTGGAATTGAGAAGAAATCAATGAAACTTATACCCAACTGTGTTTTAAAAGCGACCAATCAGAAGTCTGTTCCACCAACAAACGTTTCGTGAAATACACGAGTGCCACATTTTGTTCCATTTAAACAGGCTCCTTTGTCATTATTCGAATATAAAGCTGAACAAGTCTTGGAATAACACGAAGCGTTGTCTCGATTATGTATTTATACAGGAGATAACACATCAGCAAAGAGGAAACAGGGCCTCCTAAGGATGCTAGAATGATATACGAGATAACCATCTGGCGGTGACAACTGTAAATGATAGTTCTTGAGAAGTTAATTTCCGGTTCAAAACTTTAAAATTCCGTAAAGGTCAACGTGAAAGCCATCTAGGAAACTAAAACTTGAGCTTCTCTGTTTGTAAGGAAGTGCATCGGTGATAAGGCGCGACGTAATTTCCTAAATTGTCTTAAAACGAGCTTAACGTTCACACAAGAAACTCCACAGCGATGATTAAAATAGAAAGAATGAAGCTATCTGCTGGAAGGAAATCCTTAAGTTTTCGTGGAGCTAGTTTTGCACGATAAGTTACCATACGATATGAAAGTTACACCAGAGTACAATTACTTCAAGAATAACGTGAATGGTCATTTCAAGTAGCAGAGCTCTGATTTACTACATTTGCTGCATGAGTCTTAGAAGTTGTTATGAAGATTTATGAAAGCCTTTTAGTTAGCAATTGAAGGATTTTTGTGAGAGAGTACTGTACATGCATGTAGAGAAGTATTTAAACTGAAATTTTTAATTACTTTATTTATGTTTCAAATTTCAATTTATTTTGGGTTTTTTCCAACACAATTGTATTGCTCTCCATGGCTGTAGTAACGATTCTCTAAGTGTGCCCGCCATTGCCTAAACGAATCATATCTTTTCGGCGGATTCATATTTGATACTGCCTTGGCAGACAGTGGGGAGAACGTATCTATCTCCCATTTACTACTACTACCTTGTAAAACACAGTTGGGAAAATAATTGCGTTGATTCCCTTTTCGGTTATTTTCTAACAAATTGTTCTCTGAGGAGTGTCAGACGAAGAAAGCTTTTAAGCACAAATGAATTCGCTATTTCGTGTAGTTTTATTAACGGTATAGTTCCTGCATGGCCTACCTGAACACATGCTTACATTTTGTACATATGTTATGCTACCATTCAGCAGTACATTGTTCGTCGATGAAGAATTGCAAAAATGATTTGATTGTAAGTCCCTTTGCCTTGTTTACTTTGATGCTTCTTTTGACTTCAATTCTACAAAGTTATAATCTTAACAAGAAAAATTTGAAGAAGGGTCTGCTCAACTTAGAAGAAGAAAGCAATATCACTACGGCATATCATAATAGCTGCCACCTTGGAAACTACCCCTTAAAGGACTCCCAGTAAAATGTTGATTATGTTATGACCATTGAAATTGTTTATCGATCATTCTTAAACACTCCGAAACCCATAATTATAATGATGATAGAAGTTAAGTTTTGGGTTGATGTCACTGAGAAATGTAGCTGTAGGAAGACGTGGAAACAGTTATAGATAAAACTAGAGTAGACCAAAGCTTTTATAATAGGAACAACAGCAGTATGCTCTTCTTACCTTGGTAGGGTTGAGTTCTAAATTATCCATGGGACATCTGTATCCTTTCCTGCTGTAAAAACATAGAAGACAGCATACCAATGGGAAAGAACCCACGTTAACATTTACCCACAATTCATGCGAGATTGTAGATGAAGATATCGTATAGCAGGTCTCGTCAAACAGTGGGAAACAATGATACAACTAGAAGTGCAACTTACATCAATTGAATTAGAAAGTATCGTAATCCATATTTGCAAAGGATTAGTTACTGTTTCATTGAGTATCACAGACACTTAAGCTAGCAACAATGGAAAGGATGTGGGAACAATGGAACAGGGAACCACGACTACAAACCTGAGAGCAGATTTATCTCAGTGTATCACTTGGTACTTCATTATAAGACAAGTCATGTCGTAAGCTTGAATAGCCTTTTTCGTATGATGCTCATCAGAACCTTTCATCATAAGTACAAGTGACGGGGCGAAATAATCGAAAATAATAGCGTGAAGTATTAAATCTGGTTGTTTTATGCAGACGTAATAGGGAACAGTTACAACAAACTCATATCTATCACAAAATCTTTCCTGGCAGAAAAGTTCAGGGTCAAGTCTCTTAATACATATTGTCTCCAGAACACGCAAATGATAATTAGACCTCACCTGATTTGATAAAGTAAACATGTCTAACGAAAACTTACTGTCGCAGTCAGCATTATACAACAAACTGTCTTCAATAGCTGGGTCAGTATATATTATTCTTATATATACAAAACAATCCTTTCAACGCTACGACATGACTCGTCTTTTCAAAACAATTCTTGGATTCTGTGCCACGAACATTCTGTTTACGTTCACTATAAAACGTTTTGATGTATTGAAAACTTTGTAATGTGTATGTAGAGCTACGTTACGAGCAGAGGGCTTTTTAGAATAGTTTATTACAATTGCTAGAGATAATGAGTTATGTTACATCTGGGGGTTGAACTCGAGTTCCTCCTCATCGTGACTTTTTTATAGTACCAATGAACTATGTCAACGTCGATAATATACCGTATTTTATTGTTTGTGCCCAGCAGCTTAACATTATGGAATGTTATAGTATGACTTATGATCACCATCTGTGTACGTCCATGGAGAACGAGTAAATATTTCGGTATTTTATGATGGAATTTTCATTTCCTGTCAAGCCTCACTGGTTTTTATTGCTTGTTAGGCATGAGTCAAGATGGTGCATACTTGTTACTAAGAGTGATATGCAAATTATAAAAGTTATTATTATTATCATTATATTTATGGTTTGCTTCGTTTTTCTTAGTATGTTGACTATGTTTGTACTGTTGTTGTACTAGTTCCACTCCTAGAAAATCTTGCTGTCCCCGTCGTAATGGGTGAAAACGGTGAGAATGATATGTACAACGTCGAAGCTGAATTCTCTGTAAAGTTACAGAATTAATAAATAGCATTGAAGTTTTTTAAAAAAATATTATTGTTATAAAAATTACTTGCGCATTAATAACAAGTGACAGTAAAATTCGACTTTGGTGGCTTCGAGGTCAGATTCGCTAGCACCCTTCACACCCCACACTATCTAATGGACCTCAGTTTTTTCGAGGCTACGGTAACTCCTGATTCGCTACAAGCAGACACCACACTCTATTTTACGTAATTAGAAGGCCATGGAAGGATGCTCTTTAATCATGCGACCTGTTTAAAGACAGATGAATTCCACGATTTTCTTTATTAATTATTGAAAGTTGTCACTCACAGCTCTCTGTTATTTTTATTATTATTATTATTATTATTATTGTTTAATCTACTAGTGCTATTTAAGTAAAATAAAACATCATGACGATGATTACAATATCTTCTCAGATTATTGCCGTCATTCAAGGTTCATCGTTATCTCAGTTATCAACTCGTGGCTCTTACGTGATTCTTAAAATGCCCACAGGATCTACATGCTGTCAAGGATCTATAGCCTTGTTCGCACTATAATCGGTTTCCGAAACCATTCTGCTACAACCTTTACCAAACCGATATAACTACAACTGTTTTCAAATGCGGAGGAAAAGTGAGGACCTCACAAATCAAAAGTTTAGAAAAAGTAAGATTTGACCCCAGATATCTAATGGCAACCCTGTAACACGCAGTTTCGCAATATATCAGAGCTGTAGTGTATATAGTGTTTAAAGTAGAGGCGTCTGAATCTCAAAAAGCTCTATTTCAAACAATGTTGCTATTCCTTAGTTCTTTACATTAGGAAGCAGCATCAAATAATAAGGTTTGTTGGAGAGTTTTAAAACTTTGAGAGGGCCAATTCTTTTCGTCGCTTAAGGATTGCAAAAGCGAAAGACGTCGATTTGTTTTAATATCGTGATCCTTCTGCAAAGTAAGGAACTTCGTCAATTATTTTATCTTACTATATCTCCGTAATGAGGACAACGTCCAATGTATATGCTGGCCTGGACGATGGCTTTCCCCGAGCAGTCGGTCTATGTTTTTTAAGGAATTAAAAGCGACAGTTGGAGTTGCATCCGATCGAGTAAGTTTGTTCTTTCTAGTTTCTATTCGATATTTAGGGACATGATTTTTGATCGGCATTGATGGGCACTCTGAAAGCCTCCCAAAACCCTAGCAATAGAAACGTAAACATGACTGTTACTTTCAGCCCCAGTTAAATGTGCCTTCATACTCTCTTCTCCCCGAATCTCTAGCAGAAACAAAACCTCAGTATTTATCCATGTGCATTCTCGTTCATTCAATTCCTTAGCTACTATAGAGTTAATTGTTTGATTTTTAAAATTCCAGGTCAGCACAAGGGTAGATAAATCGCAAGGACTTCTTGCCACAGAATAATCTGTTATTTGTTTAATCTCTTTCGCAATGTTTATGGTAAGAAGTTGTTCAATGAAGTCCGTTTAAAGAAAGTTAAAACGGTTTCGAACAACCTCCACAACCAATGTAGACTAAAACGACTTTAACAACCGTTTTCGAAACGGTTCAGGTGAACATTTAGTAGGGTGAACCGTTTTGGTAACTATATGTTGAATTTAATAAAAAATGATACCCCAGATCTCTATGATTTCAGCTCCCCCTGGGAGCTTACGTCTCCCTTGGGGATGCCTTTCTGTTTGTCACGAGGTACAATGAGAGAGCGTGAAACCTTATTCTCATGGGTATTCATGTTCCTTTTCAAATCTGAACTTGACTTGCATATCCTACCCTGTGTCACACATGCACTTGCTGCTGCTTCTGGAGGAAGTGCTGGAAGATTTTGTGTACGTGTACTGCCATGAGGGTAGGTAGTGGTCATAACTTAATTTGAATTGAAGAACTTAAGACAGACATACATATATACAGTCCGAAAATACAGTGCTAATCAGACAAAATCCCGATAGGCCCTTCCCAGAAATAATGATGGGTATAAAGTAGGATTTCGCGGTCGTCAGTTTTTAAATCCTTTCTGATCTACTCAAACAACTTCATTGTATCTACACCTATAAATGCTCTAATGACAGTTCTCGGTGCTTTTGAGGAAATATTGTAACTTAAGAAGGAGTTTAAACAGTCTGGTAGCCGAGGAAAGATTAGCCGTGTCTAGGCACTCATAACTTTTGCCATAGCTTTACAAGTAGGCTCAATTTAATAGGAAAAGCAGAGATACAGTTTACTTCGATTTATTGTCTGAAGTATCCCTCTATAAAAGACAGTGATAGAGTTGTAATTTGGACCAGAGAGACACGATGAAAATCAAATGAGCAAAGAAAGATATTGATATTATCTAAAAGAAGACATGTGTGTCATCAACTCTAAAACCTTCACGACTTGGACGTTTCAAAAACATAATTTAATCACAAACCAGTCGGAAAGGGCAAAAGTAAGTTGTTGGCGCGTAATGGTCTTCGTTCACAAGTTATTTTTTCTCCTAGATCCCACTTCTCTATATTCAGCAGCCTTGGGAGTTGCTAAAGAGGCTTTTGTTTCCAAGAGGATTCAAAATGATAGGCTTAAAATTTTAACTTTAGAAGATTAGTTCAATCCACGAATTCCACCACAGAACCCATGCATCCGTGGCGGGCACTCTACCAACTAGGTTAGTAGAACTTCCATGTTAACATTTTTCTTATCACGTTTTTGGTCAAGGGGCTGAGGCTTACCCAACCGATAGCAAAGCGGAAAGCTCTCCAATAATTTTGAAAAAATGTTCATTAAACTATTTTGATGACAAGATCTTTATTTTCCTAGGGTTGCAAAAATGGGTGTCTATTGACATCGCATATTTTCTCCCAGGGAGGTTAAATACCAATACTTTAAAGTAAATAGATTAAATTTGACAGTGAGGATAGGTGGTGTGCATTAGACTGAATTAAAATAGACTAGGATTTATCTAGCACTATATGTGAAAGAATTGAGGTATACAAGAAATAGTTTGCTAAAGTTCCCCTCTTCTAAATTGATCAACGCCAGTTTAAACATTTTAGACGGAACTTCAACAGCGAGTAAAAGATCACAAAAGTGCCAAGATGGATTGCGACTTCAAAACTCTTCGATTTCTGCTTTAACATGAAACGAGACCAGAATGCATATAACAACATAGGCCAGAAAATGACACAGACAATTTGGAAGTTATACGAAAAAACCACAAGTGTAGTACTCATGGAAGGTACAGTTGGTGAGTGGTTCCATACGTCAGTTGGGGTACGTCAGGGTTGTCTGTTCTCGCCGACACTCTTCAACATATTCCTTGAGAAAATCATGACAGACGCCCTTGAAGATCATGAGAGTACAATCAGTATAGGAGGCCGTACCATCACAAACCTCAGATTTGCCGATGATAATGATGGACTCGCTGGAAGTGAGGAAGAACTTGCTAACCTTGTGAAACGCCTGGATGATACGTCTACAAGATATGGTATGGAAATAAGTGCAGAGAAAACAAAGTTGATGACAAACAGTAAAAATCCAATAAAGAAAAAGATAAGTGTCAGGAGACAAGAGCTGGAGACTGTTAACAAATTCAAATACCTCGGTGCCATTATCTGTCAAGAGGGTTAAAAGGCAGAAATACAAAAGCTGCTCAAACTGCAACGGCTTTGCCTAAAATGAAGCCAATCTGGAGAGATAAGAACATTGGTTTAACATGCAAACTAAAGCTACTGCATGCTTTGGTACTCTCCGTCTTTCTGTGTACGTGTGAGTCCCGGACCTTGACAGCAGAGCTCCAACAGAAAATCCAAGCAGTGGAGATGAGATGTTTTAAAAGAGTGCTTGGCATCTCCTACACTCAACATGTTACGAATGAAGAAGTCCATAGCACAATCAAGCAAGAGGTGGAGACATTTGGTGCAACGTTCATCGGCGCAGCGCCCCTTCGACCCCAGGATAACAAACGTCTACGTGTTAGTACAATACTAACAAATGTCATTAGAAAAGGACTAACCTAAATACATGTACCTTTAGGAGAGATTTTGCATAGTTGGTCACAGGCATGCTTCCGTAAATGAGTTTAACTGGCACAAATGTCACAACCGTAAGCAGAGCGCAAGCTATACGCTCTATGACTGACATGAAAATCCCAAAACATAATAGTGCTAAAGTAGACAGCAAGAAGTGATACCGACCACTTGCGTTGTAATAGCTTTTTGTTTCGATTGTGCTTCGAAGTATTAATTTCTACTTCAGGTCCCAGAAAACCCGAAGATCTTCATCCCCATTACCTATAAGCTGATACATATTACGGACTAAGCCAGCACCAAGTGGCAATTTTTTCTGAAGGTACAATACTGTGTAAATAAAACGAACCATATCGTGTGATTACGCTGAAACTGCATCACTTCAACTTGTTTAGGGGTTGTCCAGTGCACAGCGTTTCGCTAACGATTGTCTCACACACAAAACCTTTTAAATTCATTATGATACTTCTTTTGCACTGCTCTCTAGTCCGTATGTTGTTTGTTTCTTTATATAATACAACAAAGTAGGGATCGTGAGGATAAGAATTCTTTGACAAGTCTAGTCCTGCCAGTGATGATATTTCATCAAACCGTAGTTTTGTAATTAGCTTTTCATTTCGTAAGCACATGAAGACAATTAGTTTAAGGTCCTATAAATTGTTTACAGAAACGACAAGGAATCGCCTTTTTTACGACAATAACACACAAAACATTGCGAAACCCAGTTATTCGAGTCTCAGAGTTTTAAAATCTCAATTGGCTTTTACCACCTCACTTATTATTGGCTCTTCTTAGGCTTTTGTCTGACTTCCAGCCTTCACCTTGTGATAAGGGATTAGACATTTATCATATTGACAGGAAGGTGTTGGATTAGGGATGGATTGGTTTGCTGTTCACAAACAGCCAAAATAAATTTTTCTTTTTCACGACAAAGAAGTGAAGTGGTCTAAAATCGGGAATATATGTCAAGGCAGTAAACTTATTGCCATTATATATAAATATTCAAGTTTGATCTTTCAAAAACAGTATACAAACATGCACCTATAATTACAAGCGCCGGAATTGGAATGATGGTTATTTGTACTTAGATTCGAAATTTCACGATTTTTTACTTTGTAATTTCAATTGCCACTAAGGTCCTGAACCGCTTTTACTGAACTTACTGATGTTGTATTGCACTACAAGACGGTAAATATTTGACGGAAATTTTCAACCTTAATAAATTGATTGGGTAAAGATAGATAGCTTTGCTCTTACTGGTCTATGTTGGCCTGCAGTACGTAATTAAATGTGTTCATAAACGCAGCCTATGGTGAAAGGAACAGAGAAAGTATACCGCATGATCATTGAATTTTTTACTTTTCTTTCTTTTCGGCCACCAATGATGGATAAGATTAGGCCCTATGTTTTTAATATATTCTGAAAGTGAACTCATTTTTCGTTGAAGCATGCTACCAGTAAAACTGATCACTTGTATATAAAATACTGGGTTGACTCAACAGTGAGTAACGTATTGTACACTCAAGTAGAACACTAGGTCTCGGTTAAAATCATTCAAACGGGAAAAATTAGATAGCATTCACAGTCACACTACTAATAGCATTTGTTGTCACCCTTATGAAAAAAGTAAATGGAACACTGAACATACCTAAGCATGTCTTTCAAGCACTCTTCACACATTCGATGGCCACACGGAGATATTTGAACTGGTCTTTTAAGTACTTGTAAACAAATCGGACACTCGAGAGACGACTGTACTGGGTGAACAAAATCCGCTTCAATCCCAGGCATAATTTTATGTATCAATCATATGACAGATTATCAAAATTTCCTTGTCCTTTGGCTTTTGCTAGGATCTTTAGCTCTTAAGGTAATATAACCTTCTACTTTTAATGTAGTGTGCCCTTCCTCCTTTCCCACAGAATGGCATTTCTTAACCGTACAATAATAAACGATAGACGAGCTGAGGAGCCGCGTGAAACGAAAGTAGTTAAGAAGCAATTAACTGTCATTCCCCAACTTCCTTTTTTGTTTTCTTAATGAAATAATGTGGGCGCAATTACATAATTAAAACTGCAACCAAATGGTATTCTTTCCGTCAGGGGTGCTAAATTACTGCCATATTTATAGCTCTATGCAATACTAAGGTAAGTTTGGGAACGCAAGCAGTTAGCGGAAGGAAGTGGTTGGAATCTTACTGATCACTGCATACAAGACTGTCGCAAGTTTGAAAAGGCGCGTCTGAGGCGCGCCCGAATAAAGCCGCGTGGGCGCGTAAGGCGCGTCATTTAGCACACTCGATTATGGTGAAGAAAAAATGTCAAATAGCTGCGAAGGTATGGAATCGATCTCTAGCTGGTTCTTTTCGACTAGGTTTAACCTTTGCACTCAACAGTGAACAAAAGGCTACTGCTAATATTCACAGCAGTCAATACCCGCGAAATCCCGCACGTTCTCTTTTCTTTAAAATATCTAAATTTTTGTCAGGTGACAGGGTCTTTGTAACTACAGTTGAAAATACCTCAACTTTGTACTCTGAGGAAGACTGGCTTGAACAGTCGAAATATAAGTCACCAATAACACTTTACACAATTGAGTGCTACTTTTCCGTTTAGCTTGATTTCTTGTCTAATGTTCAATACCCTTTCATCTATTTCCCTGTGAATTCTTATTAGTGACATATCCATTTATCAGTACCAAGACTCAGGCAGATACAAGCAATCATGGAATGTCTGTGAAGTCAGTAAGAAAATATATCTAAAACCGTGTTGACAGAAACTTTTTATAAACATGTACTAGTAATTATTTTGGAATACCTGTCAAAGACGACTGTACCATAAAGTCATCAACTCCAATGCCTTAAATAGATGTGTCTTTTCAGAGCCAATAGACGAATGCACAATCAGATGTCATATGTAGGTCAAAATTGTTCACAGAGTTATTAGGATTTATATATCCGCCCCTTGAGTATTAGTCCCCTCCCCCTGTAATCGGAATATCAAAAAAACTCTGACTTTATAGGGTTAAACCGTTCAAAGGCACATTGTTTGTAAGTTTGGTTGTTTTTAATCGGTTTCAACGCAATGCACTTCCCTTTACAGAGCCTACAGTGGAGCCTACTTGTTAACGGAGCAGAGAGCACTTTCAGACCAAGTGCTTTTCCTGACGTCACCAATGGGTACTTTAACAGACCCCCCCCCACCCACTATTGTTCAAAACTGCACTTTAAAAGAGTAACCCCACCTACTTTTCCAGATACAATCACTCTAACCTTAACCCTAACCCTAACCCTAACCGTTACCCTAACCCTCACCCTGATCTAGGTTAAGGGGGAATTCTGTCTCTGAACGAGGCGGTGGCGGTTATCTGGAAAAGTGTCCACCAATGGCCCTTACGGGATATGAATCTTGACCCTCTTAACCTTCTTGATCTGAAGGCAAGGAACGTGTCCACTAGACTACGGTGGTAAACAGTTTTTCCATTTTTTCCCATTTAATACATGATATTTGGCTTTTACATTACGGTTGACACAATCGTTAAATGAAAATGTGATTTTACAACTTACACTTGAGAAGGATTTTTTTATTCTTCAACTAGTCTTGCACCACCGTCAAAAGTCCCGGTTCGGGACGGCATATTATCGTTCCATAAACAAGATAGGAAAAGTAAAGGAGCGTTGGTGATAAAATCATTTTGTCTGGCCTTACCATAGATAAGGCCAGCAGGAACGTCGAGAGGATGGGTTAGATGAGGTTGGAGGTCCGGGAACTCGCAAAAATTTTATCCCATGAGAAAAACACCTTAGGCAATTCGCCTAGAAACATACTGGGTCCCGGTGCTATGAAATACCCAGGGGCCCGCGCTAGCTCTCGATGGCCCTGAAGAGAAGACACAGATAAGTAAAAATCCAAACATATTAAAAAGGATTGCTACCCCTTTTTAATGTTTTCACATAGCGGAAAGTTCCCCCGTCCCACTTTTCTAACCCCAATGTGATCCTTTTTGCATTGGTTCCCTCTAATTTTTGCATCCATTGAAAAAAAAAAATGTCCTACTTTGGGAACCAAATTTTAAGGAAGACCAAACTGAAATGATTTAGCATTCCTATGTGTATGATTTCTGTTTTCATCAAAGTAGGATCATAGCCCTTTCGTTCCAAGAGCTACAGATATCCGAAGTTAAGTGAACACTGATAATCTTTTTCGTCAGCCATAAATGATCCTATTTAGTTCTCTTATCCTCTCCGGTAGCTGTAGATTTGCAGTGACAATGGATGCTCGAGCAATGAAGTAAACCTAATACGTACAATTTTCCTGAGCTTTCTCCCTCCACAAGCATTTGCTTAGCATAAAATCTGTTTAAATACAGCAGTTGACTATGCAATGTTTTCTCTCCTGTTTTTATAATGGGGTGACGTTCTCAGCTTCGTGAAATGAATGTCATTATGGAGGACGACAAGGAAGAGGGCAAGAAGGAGGAGTAGCAGCAACAATAGTAGTAGTAGTAGTAGTAGTAGTAGTAGTAGTAGTAGCAGTAGTAGTAGTAGTAGTAGCAGTAGTAGTAGTAGCGGTAGTAAAAATATTATAATTATTATCATTATTATTATTATCATTTATCATCATCATCATCAGTAGTAGTAGTAATTGTAGTAGGAGAAGCTTGTTTGTGATGCTAGGTCTATATAAGGCATTTTACTAAAGCCTATGCCTGACGCTTTGCACTTCTTAGAGCACTTTTTCCTTCTTAGAGCATATTTACAATGGATGTCCCACCATGAACCCAAGGAAGTGCATAGGATGGTGCAAAGCTTATATTAAAAATTACTTGGTTAGTTATGAGCCTATGTTTCACCTCTTGACCTGGCAGGCATTTTTGGGGGGTTTGTTTTGGCAACCCCAGCTCCCGATCATCTCCGTGTATGAATCTCATTAATGAGTACCGTATCCGTAAAGGGATTGTATTAATCTTTAGTTTCTTGTACTACTCAGCCCTTGAAAAATCTAAACTTAATTAATAACGTACTGCAGGCAAACGTCCTTCGGGGTGGGATTTGATCATAAAACTACAGAGCCAAGAATAGGAGACTTGGATTTATAAAACTGTAGTAAACATGCACGATTGCTACATTAGCCAAAACTGTATACAAACTTTTTACAGTTACGTACAAGACATGACCTTACTGAGACTAAAAAACCTGCAGACAGTAAACCATTAGGGGGGCTGCTCAACGCCAACTTTGTACGGCTCCTATATTATCGTAGAGAAGAGTCTTCAGCGCCATAAAATTTGCTTGTTTTTATAGAACATATATGTTGTGAAACTTCACATCGCTTGACTCAGGCTTTCGCCATACAAGCATACGATTATTTCCTATTCAAACTGTTCCGTTTGTCGACTTCAGTTATATCGTGTCATCTTTGATACTCGATAAGGCATCAAAGTATGCAATGGTTGACACAGCTTAAAGAAATTTGAAATGAATTCCATCTTTCTGATATTTTTTGAATCGACGTCTTTCGATTTATTTTACCTCCGTTGTTTATTTGCATTAGGTCAACATTGTATCAGAGCAGTGTTTTCTCACACTGACATATGTGAACAATCAGGGGGCTTTAATGTTAGAAATGATATTTGCGTGTATATCATTATGACCACCCGGAGTCAAGATGAGGATGGCAATTACAACACTAAATTAAAATCATTTTCTATTTTTAATTTGAATAGGTCCTACATGAGCATCCAATTAGTAAAACACTGGTTTTCAGGGGGGTATGTTCATGACAGATAAATATATAAAATCTTAGCATTTCAAGCATGAAATAAAGTAAAGGTAACCTAGAACCATTAGTAACGCAGACCGCTCGTTGTAAGTAGGCGGGCGGGGAAAATTACAGACCTACACTGATTCAGAACCCCAAAACGTACATTTCCTTAAGTTTTGATACCAATTTGACGTAACAGGGGGAAGAGGGAACTGCACTGCATTGTTCCCAGTTCAATATAGATTGTTGCCAGTACAATGTAGATTGTTGCCACTTCAATGTAGATTGTTGCCACTTCAATGTAGATTGTTACTAATTCAATGTAGATTGTTGCCACTTTAATGTAGATTGTTGCTAGTTCAATGTAGATTGTTGCCAGTACAGTGTAGATTGTTGCTAATTCAATGTAGATTGTTGCCACTTTAATGTAGATTGTTGCCAGTTCAATGTAGAGATTGTTGCCGGTTTATTGTAGACTGTTGCCCATTCAATGTAGATTGTTGCCAGTTCAATGTAGATTGTTGCCAGTTCAATGTAAATTTTTGCCAGTTCAATATAGGTTGCTTCCAGTTCGATGGGGATGGGTAGACGTTTTACGAACAAACGCAACGTTTTCCTTGTCATAATTAACTTACAAATACCTTCAAAGTATTTTAAAGATAGTAGAGGGATGGCAACCAAGAATTGAAACATGTGACGCCAGTATGCAGGGCACGTTGCTCTGAAAATGAGCTGTGGCAACCTTAAATGGTAACACTATTTCTTTAGTCACAAAAAAGTGGGAAACGCACACTTGGCGGGATATTGCGGCGAAGGGAGCAGTAAATGAAAATTTTGACCTGCCAACAAGAGTGTGCCTATTGTTTTATAAAATTAAGAACGAATAATTCGTTAATTCGTAATTCAGAATTATTCTGAAATAGCTGTGATTGCTAAATATACAATTAAATACATTTACCGGCATATGATTTGTCCTTACTAACAAATTCTGGCTATTATTTATGGATTACAGTAAGGATTTTTATGCATGTTATTATTATTGGATTCACGTTTGCTCAATTGGCAGAGCTACCTGTTGTATTTTTTCATGATCTCTTCGAAACTTAGTATGAATTTATTGCAGTAAGTGAAAGAGGTAAGACGTTTGAGGCACCGGCAAGCTATAAATACTGGTAGAATGTTATTTTTCCTTCGTGAAGATATCAGAGGGAAGAATATACGCCACTTTCTGAGTATTTTAGTGCTTAATGAACCATGGCAGTTGAAAACAGCTTATAGTGCAGCTAGCCCGTAAACTTCTTATACCAGAAACCTGAATTTATAAGGAGCCATCATAAGAAAATGCGCACAGTTTCACGGCCTTTATAATCCCCTTGTTGGGCTGCGGCCTTCCTCACTAATGCGAGGCTCAAGGCTCTGGACCGACTAGTTATTACCACTTCAATTCAAATATGCTTTACGTCTCTGGTCACTCTTTTCCCAGCCTCCCCACAAGTAATAAACACCAAACTTTAACTGGGTAGTGTGTTGTACTATATCCAATCTCTTCACGTTGACCCGTACGTTGTTGGTGGCGTTAACCACTCTGAATTGTGCTTCAGCAATGTTGTCCTCCTGTTGTGAAACGGTTAGCTCAATGAGTTAGGCAATATTTCTGCTCCTCACACCAAAGCATGATGTCTTGCCTCTTTTTTCCTGGTGTTGGAAGCGAACATTCACTTCTAGGCATATTTGCTGCGGTTTGCCATGTGCCTCTCCTGCTTTCATCAAGGTCCACATTTGCAAAGTATCGTCCTTGCGCTCAATCCAGTTTCTAGTATTTGAATTGGAGGACACCCAGGCTAAAGTAAGTGCAACATCATCTAACAGTGGTCATTACTTCATGTCTGACGACACGAACATTTACCATTCTATTCCCTATTCTGTCATGTTCTTTGGATTGGAAGAAAGAATGTTGTTTGAATTTTTCTCTTCTCAGCTCTGTTCCTTTTAAACACGTTTAACAGCATTGCATGTGCACTATTTGAAAAGAAGTACAAAAAGAAGCCATGGCCAAAGGTGAAAGCACTTACAGAGAGTTTGATCTCACCTACAGTCATATTGTTTGCCCCTATTATCATCCCTCTGTTTTTGTAGACAAAGACAAGAATGCAGTCAAATTGTATCTGATATTAAAAAACAACAGGCATTTGAGTATCCAGCTATCATATACCCAGACTGAATTTCTTTATCACCTATTGATATTTTTTTGGCTTAGTTTTTGACGTGAGCATTGCATAGTGCCCTCAAGGAATTGCTCTAAACAGTACTTTTATATGAGGAGGCTATTACCATGAAGGTAAAGGCCGTTTATTGGCCCTTACACGAATACTAGCCGAAGGTGACTTAACCTACACGACCCTCTATATTTCGTGACATAAATTTCCTTTAACTGTAATACAGGGAATAAAGACATTCTATAAGGGTCCAGTCGCTGATCCAATATGTGAGATTAATCCAGTTTTTTGACACATAATCAACTATGTTGATATATGTTTGCTTAAAGTACATGAATTTATCCTCAAATTTTTCTGAAAGCCCTTCACTGATTTGATTTAGGGGTGCCAATTATCTTCTAGGTTAAGGTAGTCCCATACTCGATTCCAGAGCGTAGGGGATGTGATCTAGTAGGGAACCACATGTCGTGAGTCACGGCATAGTCAGAAAGGGAGACCAGCTCCTTTCCTCACCACCATCATCCTAACCAAGCAAATGCCAGTACCCATTTTCCTGCTGGGTTCGCAGTAGAAGTTTGCAGATTGATGACCGAAGGTAGTCTCGAACCATGAAGCCCCTGATTGCTAGACTAGCTCTCTACCGACTGAGCTAACTCGCCGTCCAATTATCTTACATCATTGACTTGAAAATAAGTTCTCTAACTTTAAGACCAGAAGAAGACAGCCCTGGGTACGTATGCATGTAACTGCTCTTAAAATATTTTTTGATTTTCATGGCAATATGGGATGGATTCTCCCGTCGATACCGACGTATGAGAGCTCAACTGTTCTATCAGCTGAGCAACCTACTCTGTGAATTAGAGTGAAAGTGGCTGAGTAGACCATAGTCACTTGTACCCTTCACGTCTTCTTCAAGCATGTTCAGCGTGACACATGTGTGACAAAGGCTGGGCTGTCCAAAAACACAGGTACAATCCATCCGACGGGCTTCTTGAATTTCCGTCTCCCCAATGGGCCCCGTGACTATGGTAAAGAGAAGTTGTCAAAGCTTCCCAGCGCTGGAATCGAACCCGGGTCGGTGGCTTTCAAGTAAGCTTTTAGACGACACGGCCACACGCTCCACACGCTGCAATTCATAGTTGTATGTAAAGATGCGAGGACCGTAGCCTTAAACACGTTGCAAGGTCGATGCTCCTCTGCTTACAACACCATTCTTAGGTCACCACAAGGGCAATAGCCATGAGAGATAGTTGGTAATTAACCCTCTTGTAATAACGTCTGTGATTCACATCAAGGCTCAAATAAAAGATAATCTTAACGATTTAACAAATGTCGAACAAAGAGAATTTGATAATATCATGTTTCAAGAACCCCAGTGGTGATATTTTCAGATTCTCTTCGGTGTCTTTTTAAACTTCATACTTAAAATCTTTCAAATCTTTCAAAATTTTCTGTTTACTGAAATAATGCCTATAGGTGTTTAATTTACTAATTACGTACTTCTTTCATAGATTTTTAACTAGTGCACTAGTTTTGACATTCCTTACAGATTTTTAATCGTGAAAAGACAATTTGAGGTAATATGAATTAAAGAGATTCTACAGAAATAGAAACTATCTTAGCTAAGTGTCATGGGCTCGAACTCTGTCGACGACATGTATCCGGTATCTCTAGCGTCTTTCTAAACACAACCTTTCAAATCCTCTCTTCTAGAAAGACACTTCTTCTTTTTCAATATCAACCTTTCAAATCCTCTCTTCTAGAAAGACACTTCTTATTTTTCAATATGCTTTGGACAGATATAAAGGAGGTATGGCATCCCTCCCTTACTTAAGCCACATGGCGCACAGAATCTGGTCTTCAAATGTTCAAACAGTGAAAATTTAACAGAGCCAGAGATTTTTGAAATTCAAACGCCTCTAGTTTGAACACTCTATACACTACAGGTCTGCTACTTTAGGAAATGGCCTTGTCCAAGCTTGCTTTTCGATATCTGGAGTCAGATTGTCCTTTTTCTAAAACTTTGGATTTGTGACGTCATCACTTTCCCACCGCATTGAGAGCTAATGTAATGACTAAGAACATGGAATAGGTTTCCCCCGAGATTTCCAGGTTTAATAGATGGAGCAATACACCGCAATTGCTTGGATCCCGGTATTGAATATCTGTGTTGACATCTGCAATTCTCCCGCAGTAATATTCCCCTTAAACTCATCATTATTATCATCATCATCATCATCATCATCATCATCATCATCATCATCATCATCATCATCATCATCATCATCATCATCATCATCGCGACATCGCTTTTACCATGACACCTGCCCCCGGCTCTTCCTTTTCCCTTAGGTCTTCCTTCTCAGTTTCGTCCTCCTCTTAGATTGAATTGAATTGCCAATATTAAGAAAAACGAAGCTGTTAATGTCTTTAAGTCACTCTGTGGGTACTGCTAGTAAATCTTGTGATATTCTTAAATTTGTACCATCTGTGCCCAGTGAATCATTTACTATCAACACAGCGTTTTCCTGAGTAGTTAGTATTGATGCTCTATTGATGTAGTCCTAGGAAACTTATGCAGCTTACAATGGTAAGTATTGTTTGATCGTGAAACGGTTCGTTCACCATATGGCACTTGTTGACCTGTTTTGTCAAGTGAGTTCTACTCTTTCCATCTTTGAAATAAAGTTCCGTCATTCCCTATTTTACCCACACAACAATAAAGATCCACTTTGTAAGGTAGTACAAATCATAAATGTTACGATATTTTGGCACGCTCTTTTGCCATTCGTAAGTAAACGGGTAGGAAGTAGTAAGCTGTACTATTTGGTATTAAAAGGATGGCAGAATGGAGTACGTATGGCGGAATCAAAATTTATTAAAGATACGGGTAATGGCCAGAAATGGTTACATGTTTAGTAATAAGCTTTTAATAGAAAGCTCTTTCGAGAGCATAAACTAAAATAGGTATCCGTTAAGTCGGTGGCCCATTTACTACGCAAAGCTACTTGATCATAATGATGATTCCTGGAGCATAATCTTTGTCCTGTACAACGTACAACTTTAACAGTCGTTAAATAGTCCGTGTATAACGTTGTCTTGTCTATTTTTAATAGGATATTCCTGTTTAATGAGCAGCGCTATAGCAATCTACAGATCATTGATTTTCGTAGATTAGGATCCTAAAATAAGCCGCAAGATTTGTGTCCTTGTTGTTTCTCTGTATATCGTAGCTTGATGGCTTCCTTAAACGTATTCTGTTTCGCGGGGATACTAGTCGTGTTACCTGTGTCACCTATATGGTAATGGCAGGCTGAGTGCGGACCATAAATTGGTATACTGCATGGTTTACCTTCCCGCTGTGATTATTATATAAAATAATTGTTAATTTTTGGTATTTCAATAGACTATTGATACTACTGTTGTGTTTGATACTGTGGAAGTGAGGCGCGTCTTGATGATCAGTTGTAGCACCGGATTACGTGGGATTCACGCGGATGAAAATTCCATAGAAATAATGGAGGTAGTATTTACTGCAAGAAATATCTCTTGATGTGGTGATAGATACTAATGTTATAACCTGAATCTTCATGGGTTACAACTTCTTTGCCAGAAAAGTGAAGGTAATAGCTTTCCTTTTCTACAGGTTCTGTTGGCAAATAAGCATGTTTGGAAGCCTGGGCCAAGTGTACTTCGAATGCTGTATGAGAACTTTCTCTACTATGATTTTTCAATTCAAAATTTTGTCAAGGGCCTAAAGGTACGTGAATATTATCCTCAGCATAAGGACCATTCAAGAGTACTTACACTTAGGCAGCTTTTAAGCACCCTTCGTATGCTCTGAGTAAATGGTTTTAACATATAAAGAATAGTTGTTAACATTTGTCTACAATCTCCATCCAATAGTATGGGCCTAGGGCCTAAAGGTACGTGAATATTATCCTCAGCATAACGACCACTCAAGAGTACGTACGCTTCACTTAGGCAGCTTTTAAACACCCTTCGTATGCTCTGTATAAATGGTGAAATCATAAAAAGAATAGCTGTTAACTTTTGTCTACAATCCTCACCTTCCCGCGCAAATTGTATGTACTTATGAATGATTCCATAGCAAAACGATCGTTATTGCATTAAGATGTCCGATATTGGAAGCTTCATCTTTTATGGAAGAATATGCATAGATGGTGTATGCAGTGTACTATCATTTGTACAGTTGATCATTTACAACATCAATACCACAACTTTAAAACCATTACAAGTAGTATTCTGTTTCCCCGCGAGGCAAAAGCAATGAATTTATGTACAGGAACATGCTGTTTTTAAGCAATATAAAACAAGAATCAGTCTAGAACAGCACAGGAACACTTTAATGTATTTATGCTTATAAGCTTATATTTTTAAGCAACAGATTCAGAACTCTAGTTTCATCACGGCCTATTCACAAAGAGTCTAAAAGCCACAAATGTGCGCATAGCCAGAGTAAGGTCCATAATTCATAAGGAGCTGTAGATTCATAACATGCAGAGAGTTAATTTTTGTACACTGTAGTAGTATTATGTTGAAAATAATCCCAAATTTTGAAATGCGACACTATACATGATTTTCATGAATAAATAAACGAAATCAAACGAATATCAGAAGGATAAATAAAAACAAGTGTTATGTCATAGACAATTTGTCTGTGTTATCTTACAGAAAGACAGGGAAGAAAGTTTTTAAACTTTAGACTTATTTTCAAAAAGCACATTTTAACATATTTGATATATTTCTTCACAGATACTTCTATTTGTGTACTAACTGATCAAACTGAGTTTGCACTTATAGCAGGGATCAATAAAATTGTTCAGAATGAAAATTGTCACTTGCATGGATCGACTACAGCATGTACGACGTAAAGTTATTCCGCAACAGCAGTTTCTTTCTGGGCGTATTTATATTATACGTTGAAAGTCAAAGTAAGGTTTCGACTAGCAAAAGACACTTCATCTGTATTATTCAAAAATAACTATCAATGATGTTAATTGAATTTTACGCGAGGAAAACAACTATTTAAAGGGTTAATCAGTGGTACAAAATTAAAAATTGCTTTAAATTATAGATTATTTTGGTTTAACGTTTTTGCCAGACACTAGTCACAGCAGTCATCTAAAGTGGATGTAGAACCATTATGTGGTGAATTTGTCAGAAATTGGAGGATCGGAGCACGATTTTTCAAAAGTCACCTGTATGAGTGACACCTAAGCCATGCATACAGTACACTAGCCAAGGGACGGGCGACTAATCATGTTTACTCGAAAGATTACTTACGGTGACTTCGGCACCTTTAATTTCATTTAAAGCGTGTCATGTTGCCTAAGAGGTTCTTGAGATGACCGAATGAACGACTCGTGATTGTAATTGTTTTATTCAGTTGAGAATGAACTTTGAAATTGCCATGAATACATCGTAAACAGGTGAAATTTCATACATGCGATTTTTGGCAAGCCACTTTACATACCAACCCCCGTACCCATCATTGACATTGTTTCTCCTACTTGACTGCGTCGTAACACTATTGCACGCTATGATCTTTCACAGCTGGCCATGATGGAACATTTCTACAACAACGCACTCAGTGTGTTATGTACTTCAGATCTGGACGTTGTTCGAAAGAACGTGTCACGTATGAAAAGACGACAATGTGATGACATCAGAAGAACACCATCCTTAGAAAGGTAATAGTCTTATAAGTAGTGCTATTGGCAATCGGTTGATTAACTTGTAATGAGGACTGGCACTTTATTGATTACGTCAGCTATTTTTTCACTGAAGCTCGAGAGCGTTCATTATCTGATGGACGTGTACTTGCTTGCCGTGTATTTATTTTTCTCAAATTTTTAGAATCGTATTCTGCTTAAGTTACAGTAAACCTTAATAGTGTTCAGGGCTGGTTTGATTTGAATAAAATGATTTAAATCCAACTATATCCTCATTTACATCAGCGAGTTAAGTGAAGAACTTATTTTGAAGACGCACCCTTTGATTCAGCCATAATATGTACACAATGGAAGGCATAACCCAAAAGAACTGGGATCAAATGAACGGGAAATTCAATGTGTGTTAACGGATCTGGTTCCATTCCGTTCTCCGGAGCTTGAATAACTCGGCAAGGATGAACTCCTAAGAGTACTCCATAGGTCCGAGGTATTTTGTCATATCACCCCACCACTGAGTCCTTAGGTGACCCCTTTGGCTTTTCCATCATCTGGTAGTCATTAGATTTTGATTTGGGGGTTAGTTAGACCTTGAAATATAGATTTCCCCCAGTTATTTATAAATTGTAATCTCGTGTTATCAGAAGTCAAATATTTACAAATATTTAAATATATAATAACACTGCTTCGTGGGATTTTGGTGTGAACTACAACCTAAATCCTTAGGCAGTGATTTAAGCGAAATGTTATTTTCGCATTTTTACATATCCTGGAATGTAGAATTAGTAAACTATTACTAGACCTGTTAAAATCATGCCTTTCTATTCTTTTTTTGTCTTTCTTCTTTTTACTTTCCACTTTTCTCTGTCTCTCTTTCTTCCTTTCTTCCTGTCCATCTTTATGTGTTCCTGTCTAGCTTTATATTTGCCTTTCTGTCTTTCTGTTTTTCTCTCTCCCTTTCTTTCGTGCTTCAATTTTTCAATTCTAGGATTCTTTGACTGCCAATTAAATAAGAACGAATCTATGAATTTTATAGATACGCTGTTGTATAAGGGTCTCCTTATGGTGTGGATGGCCGGATTGCATACTCCAGAGTGTCACGATTTTATGTTTACTCTCTTAGGTACATATCGCGCAAATCTCTGAAGGACCAAGAAATCTTAAAAACGGATGATGATGTTCTGAAGGTACGTCAACGGCAGTCTACGGATTACCAGTTTAACTATTTATATCATAATTGGAAGGCAATTATTGTTTGTGCAGAACTTAGCAACTAATATTTTAAGATTAGCATAGCTCCATAACAAGCTTAAAAAGTCTTAAAGAAACTTTACAATGTAAAGGACTCGTGGACCGTCAGGTGAACTGATACAAAAACCTGATTTGGGATGATGTTTTTATCGATGCTGATGATAACCAATACCAAGCCCCTCTGCCCCTTAATGAAAACTACCATAAAGTTTATTGTTTGTGGAACTCCCTACAAGCCACAAATCGTTGGTACACTAGATGTATCATTAGTTTTTCTTCTTAGTTTGATTCTGTTTCAGATTTTCTTCCCATTCCATCTGCAAAAAGATTATTGAAAAACGTGCAAATAGCAATACCATTACACAGAAACAGCGATGCTATTTGTCATGTGACAGCCTTTGTCTGACGTGCCCAGACAACAGGGTTATTAAATCTAGATTCTTTTAGAACATTCTACAACCTTTCAGAACATTATATGACATTCTAGAACATTCTGTAATGTTCTGCCAAGTTCTATAGGAAGCTCCCAGATGTTTCTATAGAACACATTAGAAAATTCCAGAATGTTGTAGAGTATTCTACGACTTGTTCTAGGAGCTCTAGGAGTTGCATGTATACATGTCGAATGGGATTTAAGGGAGAAAGATGTCTTTCATCGAAGCAATAAATACGACCTGCAAATAGGATAATTTATGGCCTGCTAATAAAATATCCGATATTGAACAACCTCGCATCTGTGTGGAATACAACAGAGCTTTTCTGGCGCAATCGACAGGATTCATTTTCATTGTTGGACACAGTGAATTTGAAAACATCATGTTGGATATATCGGTAACAGATCTTACGAGAGTGCTATTGGAGCAATTAAAATGCAGCGCGAACAGCACAAGAAAGAGATAGATAATCAGAGAAATCAATGGAAGATCAAAGGAAGGCGATGGAGTTACAGGAGCGACAGCACAAGGCAGAACTGGAAGTTCTTAAAACAGGCACAACGGCTGCAAAAGCTACAGCATCGTTTTCTGGATTTGATTTAATGTCGGAGTTGTAAATTGACTATAACTCTAGAGTGGATGCTTTCTGTTCTGCCAGTTTGATCACAGATGACGTCACAGCACAAGTCTTATGCAAAGTTGGCCCATAACTGGCCACAGATTGTAGGAGCTCTAGGAGTTGCATATGTACATGTCGAATGGGATTTAAGGGAGAAAGATTTTGTTTCCTTTATATTGTAAAAAATTCTATTAAGCAAAAGTCAGCTAATAGAAAAGATACACCTGTAATCGAATACAGAGTCGATTTAAAGTCAATAACCAGAAGCCGAGTAACAAGCGGACACTGACGTTTACACAAGTACTGGCTCAGTTTTTCCTCCGGGGGAGAGGGAGGGTCAATGCCCCTTCATACCTGACCGTTGGGGAGCAATGCCTTCCGTCCCTCCCTTCGCAGCTACAGGCCTGATACAAAAAGCTTGCGAACCTCGCTGAGCAAAAGGACAGGCCAAAGAATATGAATGATCTTACCGTGGCTGAAATCAAACACTTCATGGATGTGCAAATTGAACCGACAGTAGCTAAAAACATGGCAGTTGGTGTACTTCTGTGGCTTAACTCCACGAATCTATTCCTGATTTCCGGGTTAGCGATATACTGCACTTTTTTATCTGTCTGGTTAGTATGCATGTTACTGTTCACTCTTGTTGGTCTTTTTCTTTCCAAGTTGTTTATTTGTGCTCTAAAAGGACCTAATTAGACCCAACTACTTCTTGTTCTAAATAATGAAATATCTTAAGTAAATCAATTGAATAAATTATTAACCTGAAAGAGTTTCGTACTTAAAAACAATTATCATTGATAAAGAATACTCTGATGATGATGATAAAGTGGTGGAATGAAAATGTCAATAGTATTGGTGGTGATGGTGATAAAGAGAGAGGGCAACGACAATGGAGTTAATGATACTGATGATAATGGTAATGATGATGATGATGTTATATTATTTTAGCTATAGGTATGATGAAAATGACTTTAATGATAACGATGATGGTTTTTATAATTACGATGATTGTGATAGAATTATAATGATGATGATAAAGATGACGATT
>JAAAKL020000879.1:0-35377 GCA_010016065.2 Carybdea cf. marsupialis auct. non (Linnaeus, 1758) | reverse complement strand
GGAAGTGGTCAAGGAAGAGGTTAAAGGAGTGGTCAAGGAAGCGGTCAAGAAAGAGGTTAAAGGAGTGGTCAAGGAAGTGGTCAAGGAAGAGGTTAAAGGAGTGGTCAAGGAAGTGGTCAAGGAAGTGGTCAAGGAAGCGGTCAAGGAAGAGGTTAAAGGAGTGATCAAGGGAGTGGTTAAGGAAGAGGTTAAAGGAGTGGTCAAGGAAGTGGTCAAGGGACAGGTTAAAGGAGTGGTCAAGGAAGTGGTCAAGGGACAGGTTAAAGGAGTGGTCAAGGAAGTGGTCAAGGAAGTGGCCGAGGAAGTGATTAAAGGAGTACTCAAGAAAGTGGTCAAAGAAGTGGTCTAGGAAGTGGTTAAGGAAGTGGTCAAGGAAGTAGATACCCAACCCCTCTCCCTTAAAAGGAGAAGATTTTAATAAAAGAATGTACTGATTTATATATAAGATTACAACTTGCTAATTATTCTTGGTCATTTGACTGTAGATGGATGGAAACCGAATGCTGTTGTTACACCCCAACATGAAATAAAAGTGAGTGAAGGAAAATCATTTTCAGCGTCATGTCAAGGAACTGGTTTCCCACCCCCGTCCATCAAATGGACAAAGGAGAAGACTGTGATAAAAGAATGCACTGGCTCTGTGGATAAATGCACCTTTCATGTTGCATCTGCTGTTCATCCAGTAGACTCCGGGGTGTATGCTTGCCAAGCAAAGAATGTCATGGGAGTAAATGCAGCTCATGTGAACGTACTAGTTTCAGGTACGAAAGCTAAGATTAAATTTTTTTAAAATTTACTTTATTTTCTTATCGAATATTATCATTTTTGTAAACAAATATATTTGCATTATTCTTTTTATATTTTTTCATTTTTTTTTTCTTTTCTCCAACATTATACCCCTTCATCTCTTGAATGATTGCTCCACCCTGTCATTAGCTTGCACAAGCGCATCCCTTTGTCACATGTAACACGCACGAAATCTGTCACATTCTCTTTACCTTCAATGACAACACTATTCAAATTTTGTCACGTGACAAGGTCTTCATAACGACAGTTGAAAAGAACTAAGCTTTGTACTCTGATTAAGACTGGCTTGACCGGTCGAAATATAAGTGACCACCTATACTTTATACAATTTACTGCTACTTTTCCGTTTAGAATGATTTCCTGGCTAATGTTTAGTACCTTGATTGAAGTCGATATTGAGTTGTACTATGGACTCTAAGCAAAAAGGTTAGAAAAAATTATCAACGCATATCAGCGTCGCTTGCTAAGAAAGGTAAATCACATTAGATGGCCCCGAGTGATATCTGATGAAGGGCTCCACCAGCGGACAAAGATGCAACCGTGGAGCATGACAATAAGTCGAAGTCGCCTTTCCTGGTTTGGCCAGCTGATGCGTATGCCTGAACGAACCCCAGCAATAAAAGCGTTAGAATAGTTCGTGACACCAGCAGATAGATCTACTGGGCGACCGACAACGACAGTGTACAAGCACCGCTATAAGAGATCTGAAAGGTTTCACAAATATCAATGTAGGTAATCCACAAAATATTGATGGACTTGCAGCATTGTGTGAAGATCGTAAGCTTTGGAGAGAAATTGTTGGTAGCATCATGTTGATTATTTCAACGAAAGTGAATAATATAATATCAAATCAAGTTACATGCAAGTTGTGAATAGCTTCGGCATGTAACAGTATCAACTGGCATCGGAAAGATTCAAAACTTTGGTTAGAGCTCAGTAGAAGGTGCAATTTAAAATTCAAATGATCTGTCAATCTATCTTACTCAACCTACCTCCTGCCATCGCATTTTCCAAATCTCTCGGCGACGGGCCTGCTTGAGACCTGGGAGGGCCACCCATTGGGTCCACCGATGGCCCTCCTGTTGGAGGCCCCACTGGTGGAGGACCACCTGGTCTTCCATCAAAAAATTGTCGTGGACCTGGTTGTCCTCTAAATCTGGGATCTGGAGGAGGGCCACGCGGGTCACGTGTATCGGCTCGTGAGGAAGGTGGTCCTCTTGGATCCCTTGGTCCTCCTGGCGGTCCTCTTGGGTCCATAGAGTCCATTGGCGGACCTCGAGAATCTCTTAGGCCCCTAGCATCTAAACAGGAAAGAACCCCGAAGAAAATATTTAAGTTTACGTTTCGTGGCATACTATCCTGTGTAAAGAGAATAAACTAACGCCAAGGAAGGCACGATCATCTTCAGAGTGGGTTACAGAAGTCGAAATTGTATTGTCAGGGCTCATCCTTTCAAAACGCAAATGCTCGTCGGTACCTATTACCATATTCCAGCAATATGCAAAGACAAGTTGCTTGATTTATGAAAGTCTGTTTCTCATATATCACAGAATGTCAACGATACAAGCCCTGCGATGTTGGTTATATCTGAGAACATGTTTTTCAATGATCTACGATAATCGTCTTTGAACCATTGCAATGGCAGCACAAAATATGCTTTAAATGAGGCTCTTTGTTACCTGGGTCACATGACAAGAAGGGAGCTGCAATATTGGTGAGTATCGAAGTCAAGGAGCTTATAGTAAACCAAATTAGTAAACCATGTGCTATTTGCTCATCCACTCGATCAACTGGAATAGAAACAAGATCCCATCCATACAAAGTAAGCAAAGTTAAAAAGATATCTGAATGAATTGAAAATTAGGGTAAATACCTCTTACAATTCCATCAGGTCCCCTTGAGTCAATTTGTTCCCTTACATCTGGTGGCGCTCTTGGGTCTGGTGGACCCCTATTTTCTGGTAGAGCTCTTGGGTCAATAGGACCCCTATGGTCCAAAGGCCTGTGATCTGGTGGTCCTCTGGCATCTAGGGGTCCTCTTAGGCCAGGTGGACCACGATTATCATGGGCTCCTCGTGGGTCTGGCGGGCCTCTGGGATCTGGAATACCTCTGGGGTCAGTTGGACCCCGTGGTTCATGTGGACCTCTCACACCTGGTGGTCCTCGAGGGTCTGGAGGTCCTCTTGGGTCCAATGGTCCACGTGGGTCTGGAGGTCCTCTTGGGTCATGTGGTCCTCTTCCGTCTGGAGGACCTCTTGGCTCCGGTGGACCTCTAGGATCTAGCATGCCTCTTGCATCAGGAGGACCTCTAGGATCGGGTGGTCCTCTTGGATCAGGCGGGCCTCTCGGATCAGGCGGGCCTCTCGGATCTGGTGGGCCTCTCGGATCTGGCGGGCCTCTCGGATCTGGCGGGCCTCTCGGATCTGGTGGGCCCCTTGGGTCTGGTGGGCCCCTTGGATCTGGTGGGCCCCTTGGCTCACGCATCCCTCTTGGGTCTGGGGGACCACGCATTTCGGGTGGCCCTCTTGGTTCCGGTAATCCTCTTTGTTCTGGGGGTCCACGACGATCAGGGCCTCTGGCATCCATTCTCATACGTGGGTCTCTTGGATCCATCATTTCTGGAGGTCCCCTGTTACGTCCTTCGATGTGCCTGTCAAGCATGGGCCCGCCCCGATCACGCATATCAAATGGAGGTCCATCTCGAAATCGTTCTTCACGGCCATCTCTTGGCTCATTTATCATATCTATTTAATTTGGAAAAAAATAAGAGTACTATTAGAATATCGTTTCACAAATACTTTTGCTTCTGAATCCAATAATAAACATAGAAATTCAGTCAATTTTACGAAATACGAAACTGAAAGAAGTCCTGAAATCTGATGTTACATGGGTTTACATGGCAAGAAATGTTTTGAATATATATCATACTATAACTTCCTCGGTTATTACTGTTATAAAAATGTAACGCCTAAACAACGCCAAGGCATCAGCGTACGATACCAAAACGAGGCTCAAAAGCATCGAAGCTGCATACAATCTGAATCGACAACGGAAAGCATAAACATAAAGTACCATCTACAGTCCAACAAAAGAATGTGAAGCATTTTGTGATGAAGTCTAATGTGCACTCAAGGACTATAGGAAAGGGCACGATATGTACGGTGCCCAGAAATATGATAACACTCGCAGGAGATTACTAGATGAATCACACTGACATTTCTTAAGGTAAAGGTGTCCAAAAACCCTTAAAAATCGAGCCTCCGTCAACATTATGACTGATGCCAAACAGCTAATGGACACAAGACTAATGAAAATACCTCTTTCCAAAATAGCACCTCTCATTTCTCTCATTCTCATTTCCTCTAAATCCAACTGTTCACGTAGATCTCTTGGATCTCTGATGTCTGGTAGAGGCGCTCTTCTATCAATACCATCTGGTCCCATAGGGCCTCCTCGATCCATTGGCACATCTCGATCTGCGGGCAAAACAATGAAACCAAAGTAAATCATTCATAGGTGGATTATTCATCCATACACAAAATGATCTGCATGCTGAGCTTGAGCTGCTACTGGAAAATGGTCGTATATTGCCATCGACGGGTCTGGACCACTGATCTCTAAAAAACACTTCATCGAGCATCTTCCGTCTCAAAGACAGGTCAGTCGTTGGTCGCCATTTCAGTCCCCATTACACAAAGCTTATAAACAATGTTACATAACACGGCGGACATTGCTGCGCTACTTTAACTAGAGGGGCCAGTACTCGTGACTACACTTTTTCGCTATAGGAAAGCAATAGAAAGCTCGATCCAGTCGTTTTAGAGATCAGTGGACTGGACAATATTCGAGGACCTTTTGATTCTTTCTTCGGTGTTGATTGGCCTATTAACTTGAAGCGTAGTATATCTCCTGTGCAGCCTTTCAACAATGCACAAGGTTTTGCACGTTTTAGGTATTACACGCTTGTCACATTTGCACGCGCCACGGCAAACTTTGCAGTCAAGACTTAACGCAAATGAACTCGTTCCAGTAGTTAAATGAACCAATAGACTACGAGTGGTTATGCTCTACATCCAATTTTACAGCAAATGACATTAGTAATTTTAATGAACAGCTACGACACCAAGCGATCCGAGGTGAGAAATATATCATAGTCTTAGTTAATATATCTAGTTCTATTGGTACTCTGACAGTGATGGAACACTTGAAGATGCGTTGCGGTTTGAGGTCACAACATGAGGTACTGTATTGGAATGTAAAAGATGTGTCTGGCTATTGCTATTGTAAGTATACAGGTGTGACAATCGGGCAGCTTTTGTTCCAGCAAAGTTCAATGCTAGGCTACCAAATACCCTTTCTCTCCACTACTAGTTGATCTTACACAATGGCCTTACACTAATTCCGTTAATTCAAGGAACTCAACAGAAAGGAAGGGGCAGTAAAGTGATCAAAAATTCTAAACATGAGAGCAAAACTGAATACTACTAATTACCACATTAGGAACTAATTGCATAATCTTGACACGGTTATTACTACAACAAGAAAAGGTTTGACTGTCGAGCAAAAAAATTAATCCGTTCTCCTTCTTGTTTCTAGATGTACTATTTCTCACTTCCTGAATGTCTCCGGCGCATGAACACGAATATATATGGTAATATTTCAAAGCGCGATAGCCGGAACAACATAGTAAGATGTACTACAATAACATTTACGGAAGTATAGTAAGGGGAAACGAGAGACCTGCAGATTCCTCGTACCTGGTCTCCACATGTCTCTCGCCAAATCACTTCCACCTCTATTATCTCTACCCATATCATGCCTTCCTGGCCCGCCACTCACTGGGGGTGGACCTGAAGAAGGTGGAGCACCAGACAACTGATTGGGTGAGCTTGACGGCGGGGCCGAGCCAGCATGCTGCATTAGCTGACTGGCTGGTACTGGATCACCTCTCGGTTGATGTAGAATTGTCTAGAAGGAACAATAAATGTGCACCATACCAATTTTAACATTAACTTTTATCTGCAAAATACGAATGAACAAAGCACGTCATTCTCGGTAGTTGTTCCTGAATCAACGCTCCCAGTTATTTAATTTGCTCTTGCAGTGTCTCGTTCGTCATTATTTGAGCAAAACTGATAAATAGAATCTAATACGTTTTTTACGTTTGCAGCAGCCACACTAACGAAAGTACAACGCATTTTGGTGTTTGCACGAGTCAGGTTGATAAGAGTGTGACGAAATACGTTTTGGTACTTGCACATCATTCTGTAATGGAGGCATGATAACAAAACTTGCACTGCTCATCATTTCCAATACTAAGTAATTCACACCGACACGGTGACCTGTTGAGAAGAGTGATCACAGCAACCTAGTACTATTTCATGAGCGTGCCTCCTTCTATTGCGCACTCTTTCTCGTTCATTGAAATCGGTAAAGAAATAACGTTGAAACCACGGCGATCATACAAAGTTTTCCGAAGGGGTATTGCTATACCTTTGCAATGGAATTTTAAGGTGAAAACATCAGTCTTTTTAGAAATACACGACTTACAACTGTACCATTAACAAAAAATTTTACCTTGAATCTTTTAAAGTAAGAATGACATACTTCAATTGGTGAATGCATGCTAAGGCCGCGAAAGGAGACAAAAAAGCATGAAAGGTCCTTCGCTCCCTCTCGACTGGGCCTATAGTGGCCCTTGCCTGAGGACTCCTACTTCCATCACCGCATCCAATGTTATACTGCCTCGCCGACACAAGAAGGCAGTGCAGGCGCTGGTAGCTACACGACATGGAAAGGGTACTGTTCTTTCCTGTTTTAAAGAATAGCCTCTTTATTTCAGAATGCAACTCTTTAGATTCATTTTCTGACAAGAACAGTACACTGAATCCGACAGTTAAATCATTCTGGTTAAGGATTTTGCTGCACCTTATACGCTGTTTCGAAATCAGACAAAGGTATTAACTCTATATTCTACAATTCATTGCATCATTGGCATTTAAACATCACACAGATTTAATCACCATTTGAATAGAAAACATCCTTATGCAGTATTATGCGTCACCCTTTAAGGCAACGGTTCTCAACCTTATTGTAACTGCCTGCCTTCTAAATGATGAACTGTCCTTAACGTACACCAAATGGGGCATCTAACAAGGCGAGTATACGTGGTTCTACAACAAGAAGATTAAGGACTCATTAACAAGGTATCAAGTAGACCAAAATCGTGATACTTATCACAATTTCATCCGGGAGCTTTTCAGGCAGTGAATATGCCTCTTCTGTTGACGATAACTCACGAACAAAATATGCGTTTTTGGCCTGTGGGCGAACATCCGTTGAGTACCCATTACCTGTGTTGCCAGACTGGGCGATAAACCTCGAATTCGGCGATAATTGTTTGCGTAGTTTAAAACTATAAATGCATAGTTTGCGACCATCAATTCGATGCCTGGGCAGCAAATAGAAACTTTTATCTCTCGAACTTGACCCAAAACGCGTAGCATAGGGCGGCTATTGTGCATGGATAGTGCGGCGAGGCACATGAATTATCTGGTAACCCTACGGTCCTTAAAACTTTCAAGGGCACCCAAGATTCAGAATCCCTGCCCTAAGTTAAGGTCCTTTCTACGAAATCCACAGCGAACGCATGCTAATGCTTAATGCATTGAAACAACTGAAGGCTGCAGGTGGCGGTAAAGGGAATAAGTGGCCGTTAGGGAAACTCGTACGATTTTTGTAAGCAGTAGAAACTTAACCACTAACAAAGAAAAAGACGGCCTCATTCAACTTGCTTTGCGACACTTGTCTAAAATGTGTCAGGGGATCTAGTTTATTTTGCTGATTTTACAATTATAGATAGCCGGCGTGCAAACGAAGATGTAAACCAGATTTCCCATCAACATAAGGGGTCTTTCTTCTCTTTATTGCGTATATTGCTAGCATTATATGAAATGGTGGGAGGATGCATTGTTATAGTCACTGGTTAAACAATCTTGTCATCTAAAAGTGCCACAATTAGCACTTATCACTAGTAAAAATAGATTGTCCAAAGCAAGACCATAATTTATTTTATTATTTATTTTACAAACACTAGATAAAAACTTGCTTAAAACAAAAGCAAACAACTTACATGGGCCATCTTTGGGTCCACAATTTTCATGATGACTTGAGCCTGTAATAGCGCATATGCAAGCTGAGGATTCTGAAGAAGCATTTGACGAGCCTCCTCTGGATTACTTTGTATACATAACTAAAAAGCAATAATTGGAAAGCTGTTAATGAGCTGTCTTTTTCCCAATTGAATGCATCTGATTTTGTGAAGTCGTAGCAAGGCTATTTACAATCAACCCTGAAAAGGGATCAACAAGGAACAGGGGACTATTCTCTAAGACACGGATAGTGACACGGGCATGTGTTCAAACAATTATGAAACGGATAAGGTGAGATAACCCTTTCATGAATAGAAGAACGCAGATGACGAAAAGTATCAAATGCCTTGAGTTACATATTAGGGTTAATTCTCCGCCATCTGTCCCAGATGATCTCCTGTGAGCTGTTCTGGTAGCACACATTTTAAAAATATGAAAATGTAAAAACATTTATTCTTATCCCAGTCAACATTGTCAGACTGCTGACTAGATTCCAGCTAATCCTATCTAATGGGATCATTTAAGTTATCGATAGCAAATTTTCCATGTCATGTAACAGGGGCTATGTAATACTTGTGTAACCATGTACTTCATTGAAAACTGTTAGTTACATAACACACCCAACATTGCCTTAAAATGCAACTTAAAGACACAGAATGCAAAGAACTGGGATTTCCTTTCCAATGATTTCTACAGTCTAAAGCCACTGATACTTTCATATTTTCAGAAAATACATAATTATCTATACATGTTGGGCTACCTGGTATTCAGGTATGCCAATACCTATGGTCTGTCTAACAGTTTAATAAGCCTAAGCCTCGTTCTTACAACTCAGAACTATTCAAGAGCTCTGCCAACTTTCCAATGTATGAGCATCAATACCTTACTTACCAAATTCATGCAGCACACAATCTGCTGGCTATAGACTTTGCTACGAACGACCTTTTTACCACTTAACAAAAATGAATGAAGCCTCTTATTACAAGTGCTGACATCAGAGTGGGTGTGGTTAAGGGCATGGCAATAAATAATGGCTGAATTAAAAAACAGCATCACGTATCACCTCTACAGCCACTGCCATTACATCCTCTCTCTTACTTCCCTACATAGAACCATTTTCAGAATTCATTCTTAACTGCGTAAAATAATGCTCACAAGTTTGTTGACATGTCCAAATTTCCTTTCACCAGCCCTCCCCTCCCCTGGTTAATTAATATTACCAAGTCCATTTCTGTTTCACATGTTGTGTGTAATGCATATTTTATGCTGTATTGCAGGAGAAGTCAGTAGCAGTTGCTAAATAGCTTTATAATTATATCTTGGAGTCACACATGGAGATGTAGCTCCCACGGTCAAGTAGCCTTGTGGCCAAGCCTGTTTGTCTTAAGACTGAGGGTGAATGTATGGGGCACCTACTTCCTGCTCTTTGCAGATTGTCAATTTCAAACTGTAGATATCCTTTCACCCATAAACAATGATACTAGCCAGGCCTAGTGAAAGTTAAAGAGTATTTATAATAAGCACTCTGCTTATTTTGAAACAGTGATATATACTTAGGGTGGGGGTGGTGCCCCCAACTAAGTTTTCTTCAAAAATAACAAAGGGGTTTTTAAAACACTAACAGTTGCCAGACGTTGGTGGGAAAGAAAAGACAATATCAGTCTAAGTATTTAAATGTTTATCAAAATAGCAGGAATAGTAAAATCATTTTTTACCCATTCTGTCTGACACTGCCCAACATACATAATTTTCAGAATCCTGTCCTGTGGATTCCTCAAGTCAAAACTCTTTTTCATTGTTTCTAAAATAACCACTGACAACGTTATCAGAATAGTGTTTTTGAGAAACAAAGTCCCCATTGAACAGAAAAGGCCTAATGCAACAAATTCTTTCTGTCTGCAAGGCAAGAGTTTTCTTATTTTTATGTAGATTAATTCCAAACTGACGAAGGTATAAGGCAGACTTAGCCCTAATGATATAGAATCTGCCATCCATATACATTTTGGCACAGTCTGCATTTTCCAGCAAGTCCTACCTCTTACCAGTCACATTCCTTATAGTATTTTTATTTCTTAAACCCACAGTGACTGTTTATTTCTATAAGATCATGCTTTGCAAATAGTTAATGAAACGTGCTGCTTGATTCAGTCAAATGAACAAACAAAGTTGTGCCACCAACATAGCCAGACTCCCACTGGCAAAAAAAGTATACAATAATGCTACAATTTGTGGAAGGCACTAAATCTTTGTGGTTATGTGAAAAGCATTCCTACTGGTCAATTATGTGTCGGGTCATAGACCCAAAACAGTTAAAGTGCACAATTACAAGGACAAGGTGGCTTTGAACACATATTATATTTCTTGGGTCCAAAGGGATTTCACTGGAAAACTGAAAAAAATCGTAAACTTGAGGAAGTCTTGATAAAATTTCAAGCACAAAAGTAATCACGGACCACACTGTCAATGATGCAATAAAAAAGCAGCAGCACTTCCTTCAAATCCATGACATTGCACAATAATGAAACATTCTCAGATAGAACAGTCATCCTTTGTTCTTGATACAGAAACTAAAGGTGGTGTTTGGTCACTAATACAACATACTCCTCAACAATCAAGATTGAGTAGGCCTAATTTTGGAATGCTATGTTATGAAACTACTACTATATCATCTGGGCATCAGGAAGCAATGCTTCTGTAAATTCTTTTCTAATTTGATACAAAATTAATATCATTTAATACAGCCCCGAAACAAAACCACTCTTAAAAATGGCAAATTTTCTGCCACTGAGATTGAAATTGTACATTGTTTTGATGGAGGATGGTTATTACGATGAAAGCAATGCCACACCAACCAAGGTGGGTATTCTCATGCCAAGCTATTGCAGGATGCATTTCTGCCCAACATTTTCCAGCTTTTGAATACTTTTAAGCCTCTTTTAAACATACTTCAGACTGAAAAGAGCCTTCTAAGTACTGGCAAAAACTGAAATGCTAGTTCAGTGTACAATATAAGTGAAAATTATCTTAATCATGTTTTGTTTACAAAAAAGGAAGATATGGAATGCTTCAATGAACAATGTTAACATGTATCCAATACAAAATATATACCTTATAAATAAACCTTCTCCAACAATCACTAAAACTAGGGGAAGTTACATGATAAAGCCTTGACTAGTTGCAATATGTAAAGTGACATATATGAAAAGTATCATCACGTTACCTTCATTTGTTTCATTAGCTCAAACATCTGCTCTGGTGGTAAACTTGCCACTGCCTGCGTAATGGCTTCTGGTGCTTGAGCTGGAGGCACAGGATTACCATATGGTGAAACCTCTGAGGTTTCTGAGAATTAAAGATCAAAAAGTAGATGAGACAAAAGCTGAAGAGCTCAAGCAATAAAACAGTTTATGTAGCCTAGTTTGCCTACATATCAAGCCGATTTAAATTAAGTTAATTTACAGGTTACATATATAAATGTAACTCCAGCAAAGGCTTTTTAGCTTCAATCTTGTTCCATCACACTTTGCCAAATTGATAATGACTGAATGGAAGTGAATGCAAACAATACTGTTCTGTGTACACATACACATTTGTAGTGTTGTTTTATCTTCAGAAATAAGTTAAGATCTATGGGAGAACTCAATCAAAGGTATAGATAGAGAATTTTGTCCACTTATGCAAGCAATTTGGATAGTGCTTTGGATAATGCCTAAGATTTATAAACTCTCTGCACCAGACCAAGGGGTAAGGAAGTACCTCAAAAACTCCATAGCAGACTATATAGTGAATTACATGTGATAGAACAAGATGTTCCAAAATAGTTTTTGCATCGTAGTAGAATAAATCCATTAACACTCTCTCTTATTACAAGGGTAGCAGGGGATCTTCAAAAACCACATTATATTGGGGTAGGGGGTTGGGCTATTATTCGTTAAGTTACTAAGAATATTTGGCACAACATTTATTACACTTTACACACTTATTGCATACAATAGTTATGACATATATCATACATTTTTCATACGTAAAAGAAATGTGTGAGAGCCAAAAGGCAAACATCAATTTGTAATTTACCTTCTTGGTTAATGAGCATAACATAATATAATGTACTCAGGCAGAGACACTAGTAATCATAGAGTATAGAACTGAATAAACAAGAATGCACCTAGTGTTGGAAGGGATGGGAACAAAAATAACTTGCACAGAAACATGCCAACTTCACCACTGCACTAAATAGTGCAATAGTTGTGTTGATAATTGGGGAGGCCAATCCTGAATTTTTATAACCACCAGCCACCTAGATTTCTTGTTTCCTTATTAGCTTCATCAGTGCCATTTCCATATAGAACTACTCAGGGAGACACACTAGCAATCATGAAATACATAATATAGAACTCAATAAATGTGGATTGCATATGGCTCTGGTTGGGATTGAATCCAGGATCTCCCACACAAAAAAACACTGCACTAAATAGTGCAATAGTTAAGTCGACAATCAAGTCAATCAGGGATACTAACCACTACCAGCAACCTGATATTCCCGTTTTCCTATTAGCTTCATGAGTAACATTTTACATATATCAGTACTTATATGCAAGTTTTCAGCTCAGAGCAACACCTGTAATTCAAATTGGGTACAGTACCTTTAGACTCATCTTTCCCTTTTTCACTTACAGCACTATCCACTCTTAAATTGCGACCACAGAGCTCTACTCCATTCAAGTTCCTCATAGCACTTTTCGCTGTATCAATATCTTTGTATTCGCAGAATCCATACCCCTTTGGTTTTCCTGTTTCCCGATCATAAACAAGCCTAGTAAAGCAAAGGACCAATCAAGTTGTAATAAATCACACTTGCAAACTGTGTTATACATATATTTACAACAGCAGTGTAGGATATCACTTTAGACCAGGTGTGCTACAAAAATGGTTTCGCCACAAATTCCCTTATCATGCCAGGTACATCTATTGAAGTACTGACTTGTCTTTGAAAGGCTTTCTCCACTGCAAACCTATCTGTCCATCTTTCTGGATAAACATAGAAACAACATCATCATAAAAGGATGCCCCACCCTTAAGCAATAGAATATTTCTCCCTTCTGTACAGAAGAGCAACTTGGAGTGTTATTTCTGTACAGACTTGTGACAGACCAGAGAAATTAGGATATTGAGTGGCCTCCATCATCATCATCAGTTACATTTCCGTCGTTGCAGGACTCTTTGTGGCACCAATAAGTGGCCTTTGGGATTGAAAAAAAATTACCAAATGTACCAAATAAGGAGATAAGAAACTTGTTTAACACATTATGCAGCTGGGGAAAGAAGACATTAAACCATGCAGTAAGTATTACTACATTTAGATTTGATGTAATAAGGAGACTAGCAAATATTATGAGATAACATACTGATTTAGTTATATATAATTATAATTATAAATATATTCTTCCTTGAAAATAGCATCCATATGATACTGAAATGCTGAAAATTAGTCTTAACATTTGGTTTTTATTTGCCCTTGCCTCACTGAATCTCTTTCAATAGACATTATGTCTAGCAAAAAGTATGAAGTATAAAGAGTATTCCGATAGCTCGTATATATACACACACTTTTACAGTACAAGAAAAAACACCTACCTAAAGCTTAGAACTGGACCAACTTGTGAGAAGAGCTCCTTCAATTTCTCCTCTGTGGCTTCATAGGGGATATTTCCAACTGTTAATTTAATGGAAAATCAGCATAGTAGAGCCCTTATAATTAAATTTGGAACTATTGATATCTACAACACAGCTACTATATGCACTACTATCAAGCACTATTGATAAGCATACAGTGTGTGTTCTGCAAAGTATTATACCTGAACAAGACTAAAAAGGTTAAGAAATATCCATCGGCAAAAAGCACTAAGTGTATATTTGTAAAGATGACAAAGACGAAGCACTCTATGTAAACATATGCATATATCATCTTAAGAGAAACATGATTGCCTATAACTCTGATGGGGATATATCTGGGGCTGTCTCACATTAAAAACAATATACTTGGGAAAGAATTTTAGGAGAAGGGGGAAACGCCCCATTTATCCTCTTAATCACTCTAAAATTCAAACCCTGTGAAGAAAACTTTCCCAATTCCTTTTCTCCTACTCTGTCAATAATTCAGACACAAAAAATGCTATACCATATAGTCAAAATTTAGGTTATGTAAAATTTGGTCTAGTGCACCTAGTTAAGAACAGGAAAGTGAAGAATTGGCTGAGTTACTGAAGTGCACAAAAACGTGTTAAATGAGTTTTTATTGAGAACTTTGGCAAATGTTTCATACCTTACAGGAGTCAACAGTTATGACAAATGTTTCCATAAATCATTACTCAAATTAAAGTGAACTTCCATGTCAGTATAATATGTCCTGAACTTATTGCATAAAAAAGTGACTTTTGATTAAGTTTTCAACCATATGTATGTTATTGACAAAATTCTATTGCTTTATTTCAAAAGAAAATTACACAAACAGTAAAATTTAGACACTGGGACTGGCACGCGCATCCATAGGCCTATTGTCACTCAAAATATGGTAAAAGCTGTACTTCAGTTAAGATAACTGATATGCATGCAAGTGTGAATTGAAGAAACCTGACTTTCTCAGACACCACTTGCATACTGTACTTATCAAGAATAAGCTAAACCTATAGTACCCATTTCATATGTCTTGTCTTATAATAATTCTATAAGGGGGCAACCAAAGGACAGTCTTGAACTGCCTTACACCAGTACTATGTCCCTTTCTTAGGGCCTATCCTAACGTAACTTATCATATTGTGGGTTGAAAAGCTACTTATGCAATCTCTAGTTCTGATAGCTCTAAAGCTAAGCCCGAGGCATGTTTTAAAATCTCTTCCGTCTACTACAAATAATATGTGAATCGGTTTAGATCCTGAGCCTGCTCACCACTCGACGAAGGAGAATCATACACTTTGCGGCTGGTCCCTATGTTTGGGGATTGCAAACGAGCAGTCACTGTTCACAGGGTTCATACACTTCTTGCCAATTTTTTCCCCCTGATTTTTCCTGACTTTTTGCTTGAAAAAGGGGGTATTTTTCCTGACTATATACCAGAAATATATAATATTTTCCCTGACCAACCAGCGGTAAAACTGAGGTGATTAACAACCCATTTTTTTAATCTTAGTAATTGAACATATATTTTTAAAACTTTGGCATAAATGTGAGGCTCCTTATTCTAAGGTCCTTAATAGATGGGTCATGATACGGGGGGTCGGAAATGTTCTTTATTAGGCGGAGGGTTGCCAAAATATGTAAAATCTGAAAAAGCACCTGATAGTTCTTTTGTGGGTTGAAGTAAGTTCCACTACACTAAATTTATGCAAACCACCAATTATTTTCAATACTATAACACACCACTGCTACAATTACAGGTCGACCCAGAAAAAGATTGGATGAGGGAGTGAAATTATATGTGTAGTCAAAATTCAATTTTTAATTGCTTTTTGTAATTATTTTCTGGGTCACTAGACGATTGTCTACATACAAAAATTATTACGTGTTGGTCCTAATAAGGCCGGAGGATCACAAAATTTCCTGACTTTTTCCTGACTTTCTTTAAGTTTCAACAAAATTTCCTGACTTTTCCTGACTATCCTTTAAAGCATACTTTTTTCTTGATTTTTCCTGACCGTATGAACACTGTTATTCCAAAGCCCACAGAGTAACCCTGTTATTTTATCCTGTTATTCAATACTCCAATTAAGGATGGTTCCTCTGTAAATGCGATTGACTCCACATTTAGGTTTGATTTGAATTTAATTAAATCATGAGAATAATTCAGAGACAAAATGATCACTGATAACAACTGTTGCGGCTAGAGTAAATGTTTGCACTAGTAACACAAAAAATCAATTTTCGAGTAAATGTTTGCACTAGTAGCACAAAAATCAATTTCTTAACACTACAAAACGAGCAAAAATCATATGTGCACAGGCCCCTGTTCATTGCTAGTTATAACCGCAGAGAGGGCCAAGGTTTGAAAACGAATCAATGGGTTGGTCAAGATGAACATAAACGTCTTCTGTAGCAGCGTAGCGGGTTCTGTCCTTAAAATATTGAATCTCGTCATTTGAATCAATGCCAGCAATTGTTTACTACGAATGCAACTTCTTTGTGACTGTTACCTTTTCCGTCGCCTCTTGATAATCCTTCTCTAGCTTATCATTTTCAGCGATTCTTCTCAGTAACTCCGAGTCCTTCTTGTCAATCTGTCAAAAAAAAAGAACAAAATTAATCTCAAGCTTAACTTGAAAGGCCAAAAACTTTTAGAACAGCCAGTGGTCTAACCGAATTCACTACATCAATGTGCAATGGTTGTGAAAGACACTAAGTATTCAATATGAAAAAGGGTTACATTTAAATGATGATCAGCTTAACGATTATCTGAGGTCGAATGTTCTACGTCGAATAGGCTAAGTGGTCGAATTGATCATAAAAACTTTTAAATGATTACTTGCATACATCAATATCAAGTACCAACAACTTTACCTCTTGTCTCAGATTCAAAACATTGTCTTCCAAAGTTCTGATCAACGCTTCACAGTGATCAACCTGTAGACAAACAGCAAAGAACACTGACACAGATGTATGTTATTAAATGAGGGTAACCAAACACCTAGCATTTATTAGTTTCAATATTATTTTATCTATTCCAATCGCCCGGTTTCCTGAGTCCGTAGTACAATCTCTGTCCACATGACCCGGGTAGAAAAACAATGCTGTAGAGGATAATCGAACTCAACACACATATAAATCACTTATTATCTGAGTTAACAGTTAATACCGAGTACATTTTACCACTACCACATTAATTGCCAGGCACATACAAATTTTACAATAAAATAAGTGTTTAACAGAGACGACGATAGATTATATCACCTTAAACATTTCCATAGTAATACAGTTCTTAAAATTGGCTCTAGTTCTTGATAGGAAATTGAGCATTCCCCCTTTTGCGCCTTTGCAGCTATTTATCAATGTGGGTATGCGTCTGTATTATCTGCCCTACCATCTTTCTTCCTCGATCGATGCAAGGACGGTATAAAGCAATTTAAGTGTCTGAGAAAGGCCTATATGTTGACAACATGGATACAGGTGGATGTCGTTCCCCATGACTGGGGAGTTCTAGGAGTACTTCCTAATGTGTCGCTGATACTGAAGAGGTTTCCGTAATCCACATTTGAATTCTAACAATGTAAAAGGCTCAAGGCGTGTCTTAGGTCACTAAAATAAAAAAGGCTTACCCTTCCTTGAGTTTCCTTCAGTAGACTTGTAGTATTTCCTAACTTGTTCTCTGTCTTTTGCATATCTATTTTTGATGATCTTAAACTGTCTTCGCTCTCTTGAAGCTAAGACGAAATTAGCAAGATTGAGACTACCATATGGCTACAAATCTTAAATCCGATGAAGCAATAATATGTGTTCCTTACATATACAGTGGGGCCTCATGAAAGAGATTACCTATAGGATCATCATAGGCTGAATGCCTCAGAGAGTTTGGGGGTTAGGTCCGCACGAAACGATGGAAGTTAATGGGCGGGAAACCAATAGCTCTGCCAATGTATTGACATGGGCTGTTTTTCCGGTTGACGTTTCCCTCGATTGTAAACTCCTGTCGATTTCCCTAGTTGCCTTCCGTAGCCATGTCGTCTCCTTATCGTTCAGAAAATGAAATATTCAGCAGAAACTCCACCCACCCCACACCACCACCCCCCTTCATACAAATGAAAGCTCCGAAAGGTGAGAATCCCTGATATATTAAGCAGATGATAAACTTCAATCATTAATCAAGCAATTGACACCTATAAATACCTACCATCTACCTACCAATTAATAGCCATAGTTATGAAATACGAGATATGATTATGGGATATTAAGTTTCTAATCAACCGAGGCGTAATCAGTTATATGATTAAATTAAACTAAAATAAAGCACGGGACACTGAATACACTTTTAGCACGTGTTAATACGATTTATGCACGTGTGTGCCATGTAGGTGGCTCTATTCGTCATGCCCCTTTTCTCGTGTTTTGGGGTTCATAAAGTACCTTCCAACGTATTTAACTTCCCGAGATTAACACGGTTGAATCAATTGGTCGAGTCTTTCGGGCGGTAAGCGATGGTGTCCTCCTAATAACACGCAATCAAGACTTCAGGTAGTGTACGTATTTGCACATGCATGTAAGAGTCTTCTCAATGGATTGGAACAGTATTTTATGTAACAAACTTACCTTGCTTCTCAAGGTTGACAATTCAGAATCTTTAACTTGAGCGGCGTCAACATGTTGCTCAACCTTAAATCAGGATGAAAACAAACAATTTCATGATTAGTTCAGGTACTGGCAGAACGGTAAACAGGGAATTGTCTTACGAGGTTAAAGAGCGAGAAACAGAGCTTGAATTGAATGATAATAGGGGACTGAAACAACTTGTGTGCGTTGCAGACGATGAAATTTTCAGGCGTCAATTTAAATACATTAATTATGTCAAGAACTTCAGCTGTTCTCCTAAGCGAAATTAAAGTAATAAAAACAAGAACACTAAATAAGGTCCTTGCATTATGAACGGAATGCGTTTTGGGGAAAGAAGGGTGAAGTTGGAAATATATTCCTTAGCAAATTCTCCCCTCCGGTATCTTAACTATTCATGTTACTCATATGTCATTTCCTTTGTATAGCTTTTTCTTTCATCATTCGGTTAAAATTTCTTTTAAACCTACTAACACCTATAGTTTCCTGGTAGTTGATATTAGTTGCGCCATATGAAAAGCATTTTGTTTTGATTAAGCGAAGATTCTGTATATATGCTTTCACAGAAACGGGCATTAAGCTTGGCCAATAACAATTTTAACCAAGCGTATTTATCAATAATCTCTTGCCCTGTTATTCAAAATAGTTATTAAAGGGGAAACGTACGAGAAATAGTTAGACCACAAGGTTTCATAGGCCCATGCATTATTCCCGATCAGGAGCAGAGCAGATCAAGAGCAGGACAGTTTTATTGTCAATGCTAACCATAAAGACGTTAAAATCGCATAGATCACTCCCCATGCAAATTCTCCCCAAATGCATGAGAACTGGAGAAGGTAAATCTTGTACCAGCAGTTATTCCTCCAATTGGTGGGAAAGTCATTGAAAAAATTTTAAATGTACCTTGACTGCCAGCTCCTGTTTTTCTCTATTGGCCTTTTGCAACTGCTCCTGGAGACCTGAGGATTTTGACGTAGACGTTCTGAGCTAAAAGGAACAATCAAAGGGGTAGTTGTTGGTGTTTATCAATACTGCACGCGTAAAACAGTACGCATACAGCATGTACATATGCGGTAACTCATGGAAACGCAGAAATATTTTTTTTAGGATAGATAAAGAAACCCGTGGTTTACCATGGGAGCCAATTTCTCTACCACTAAGCTTTGCTCTCTTCTACTGCATTCTCTATATGTTTATTTTATTAAACTTGCTTTTTACACTCCTGTTCCTGATAATTTGGAACTTTTGGATAACTTTGAAAGAAAAACTTCGAGGAAGGTCTGCAGAGCCAAAATACCTTAAAATAATTTAGAATGGATGTAAACATTTATCATTAGCACGGAATAATAAATAGTGAGTGAATACATGAGAAGGGTTATAAATCTGAGGATAACAGAGACTGTTATTCCCTAAGGGTTTATCACATTAAGAGCCAAGGGTAGTACAGCACAGTTAAACGAAGTTACAAGAAACTAAACAACTTGCTGATTATAGCACGGTGGATCCCATCATCCCCCGCCCCCCCCCTCTAAAATATTTTGACAACACACCATTTTACTCTAGCCCAATTACCTACATATTTTGGTTATTTAACGGTACTTTCTCAAATAAAGATTCTTTAAAGTTGCTAACCTAAACCCCTCTGCTTCTTAACCATGGGCCATCACTGCCCTCGGTTAAATCGCGAACTATAAACGCTCGAGGGGCACCTATTGAAAGGAAAAAACATCGTAACTTCAGGGAGTTAACTTTGAGAGAAAATCTTTGACTTCTAGTCTTATACCTACAAAGGAAAGATCGAGTGCATTTATGTTTTACCTGACTCGAAAGATCGTCACGGTGTTCATTTAAGGCTTCCAGATTCTGTTTACTTTCTTCGATTTGGGCCTTTAGTGCTTTTATCTTAGTGCAAGAATTGAAAAAATGACAATTACTACCACAATATTGCAAAGTATTAAAACGTATAACATCGGTACACGACTTCAATGATTCTGTGTAGGCGTGTAGCTCCTTACATCATGAACCTTAAAAAACGAGACAGGTGACATGGATCCTTTATAACAGGTTCCGAGGAAGATTATTTCTAAGTGTGAGGAGTGTGTCTTTCTTGAGTGTTACATATGCGTGCGTTGTGTGTCCGAGTGTATTGGTGCCGACATGCATGCGTGTGTGCGTGCGTGCGTGCGTGTGTGCTGGTATTGCATATCGCAAAATTAGTGAGTATCGATGAGGCGTGGCAGTAAATAAGTGTTTAATAGGCAGCAGTACGCTATAAACTCAATCAGACTGATATTATGAACGTAAATACTACGCTCTTTTGAGCCTAGCTCGAACAGCCGCGCTGATGAGACAAAAACAATGAGTTCTGTTAGCCCAAAAAAGGACATTTTATTGATATCTATTCCATGGAATTTCGATAGGAAAACAATGCTTAGTCTGGTATCAACAAAGATAAAACCAAAATAATAAAAACGCATTCCTGGCTTACTGTCCAAATGACCCACTTAAAACAAGAAGGCGACTAATTTTCAGTCCACAGTTGATCAAACCAAAAGCCCGTATTTAAAACCAAAGGAACAAGGACAAGAAAAGTATCCAGAATATCAATGACTCGTATCCTAAGATTGTTTGGAACATAAAACCAAGATTGTCATAACCCATTTCCGATTCTAAATGCCCAACCGTAGAAAAGACCTGCAAACTTGATTGAATAAGCAAGCTAAGAGCGGACACACCCCTAGTCTAGGCACCCAACTGCTTTAATAGCAGACAAACTCATCATTAAGGTCTATCTGAATCTAACCTATTTCAATACATTGCATTATTTAACCTGATCTCTTTCAACTTTCAAAACTTCAGGGATTTTTAAGGTACAACATATTTTTTAACATATAATCAGCAAAAGGGCACAAACGCGAAACGAGAGTAGGGTGACACCTTACGAAGTTAAACAAACAGTAATGCAGAGTGTCCAGGGGTTGAACCACATCTGCGTGCATTCAATATTCAACATACGTATTGATGGTACTCTCAAAGGCAGCTTACTTCAGAACTCGATTGTGATTTTTCATTATCGTTCCTTGCTGCCAGATCATTGTAACTATGGAGTTGCTTTTGCATCTAAAGCAAGAGAAAAGGCAAATGATGTTACAATTAACAAGCTTCATACCTTGGAAATAAGAAAAGTACTGTCGGGAAACAGAAAAAGGAACACATTTGTCATTTAATTCATATCACAAGTCCAATGCGGAGAAAAAGCGTAACGTCACGATTTTGAAAATGTTTGAATCATGGAAAAAATACTTAATTTTCATGTTGCCTTACTTGTAGGAACGCCAATGGCCAAAATTACGAGTCGTGCCCTTTCAAAACACCGAGATATCAGCTTCCAAAGTTTTTAATCTCTAACAAAAACCTTATTATTTGGTGTTCGTTCCTAACGTAAGGAACCAAGGAGTATTAACAGGGTTTTGACCAGCTATTTTTGACATTCAAACGCCTCTACTTTATACACTATATGCACTACAAGTCTGGTATTTTGGAAAACAGCCTCTTCCAGGATCGGCTGTAGATATCTGGTAGATATTTCCAAAACTTATGATTTGTGGTGTCATCACTTTCCCTCCGCATTCCAAATTGATGAGTTAATATTTCGCCTCATTACTGCTAGTACGATTTTTGCAAACTCAAGGTGTAAAAATATGAAAGAAGAGGGATTGTAATTAGCATCAAGTAGAATTGGGTTCTTACTTCCTCTGTGAGTCTTGCAACTTCGCTTTCCAGCTTTGTTACCGTATGCGCCTGATCTGCAACCTAAACAAAACGTATCAAATAGACTGTCAATAAATCACTCGATTAAAATAAAGTCATAAAGAAGATAACAAAGACACTTCATTGCTAAGGAAGATGCATTCAGCAAAAATACTCAAAAGATAAGAAATGGGAAAATATGATTGATTTCAAAAAATACTAAATAATAAGAAAAAAACTACTATAAATATACTCGCAGTAGTAGAAATTAACGTCTCGTAAAAGACTATTAAAAGATATTCGCGAGAACCACGATTTGCAATGTAATAATTGTATGACTTGCAAAATTATAGAAATGTGAGAAAGATAATAAAACCCACTCAGCAAGCAGAAATTCATCGGGGGAATATCTCTGGGAAACTTCGACTGTTGTTATGTACGAGGATACAGAAGATTTAATTCTAAACAATTCTTCCGATTGAGCACATCTGTGCTGGGAAAGCAATATGCAGTCGAACTAAATCGCAATGTATGCCTGTCGCAACATCCTCTCCAAAAAGCTTTCGCACAAAAAACTGCTTTGGAATAACAGCCTGCAAAAAAGCCTCCGCGATGCCTAAAATTGGACTCTCCTTTTCCGACGAGAAAAGTGTCGCAAAGGAAAACACGCCGTATTATAAATGGGAGTTAACTATAAACCCTCCAAATATGGATATGATCAATTGGAAGCCGGACTTTACAAATTTGTTTACATAATATTGACAAAACGCCCCTAATATGCCCCTTGTGAATCTTTTTACGTAGATAAGGCCCCTTGGAGCTTATCAGTGGATAAACGCTACCGGAAAGAGTGGCACCTTGTGATGATGCATTTAGTAGGCTCCCAAGTTGAGGGGTAAATTGATCACCGAGACGTCGAAATTGACTTAAGAGTTTGATACCACTGACAGGGCATCGATATGGAAAATTACCACCTACTTCAAACGCCTGGAACACTGCAGTACATGAGATAGTAGGTCTTGCAATTAATGGTTCCCCAAGTACGGAATCCCCTACAAGTGATGCCATGACATGATGGGGAATACATAGGTTGTGATTGAGCCTTAAATACATTACACTAATGCAGCAATTGTTGATTTCATGGTGTAAAAATCAAAATTATAATATCAAGATATGGGTCTTTATAGAGGTTTCCGCCTCTATATAAAAGTTTAAATTTGTTTTTAAGGCTGATTTTGATAGAATTAAGTAAGTAATTAAGAGAATTGTATCGTGTTGCTGGGTTAAAGTTGGGTGGGTGGGGGTGGAGCATCACCAAAACGTTTAGGAGTCATTGCTCTCGATACTAACATCTCAAATTCTCACATTACAAATGAGAGGGAAAGTACTGGACATAAACATCAAACACAGTCGTATCCCTAAATGCACCTTTTCTTCAAGTTCATTTTTATCGGATTGGAGCTCTTTCAGCTCTGCTTTCAGTTGATTTGCTTCCTCATTAAACTTTTCTAATTCCTCTTCACGTTGTCCAAGTTCTTCTACCGTGTTTTCAAATTCCTGTTGAGTTGCGTCGAGCTCGGATTGCAAATTTAATATGAGTCCATCCTTTACAGCAACCTGACGATTGAAAATGAGAATTTGATGTTAAACTGTGAATAAATATTGACGAATAAAAGAGAACCTTCCACTAATAAAAGGAGCTTTGTGCCGACAGAAGTCGAGAACTAATAAATTTTGTGGACGATGGTTACATCGGTTTTAGTCAATCTTATATATAAGGTTTTTTCTTAACGATCTCAGACAGTCTTGCCTTAGAGAGAGAAGTTTAGGTGAGAGTTGCCTGGTGACCAAAGGTTTCTGCTTTCTTAATGTAAAATTCTGCTTTTATCTGCTTTGCAAATTTTGCCATTTTGAAATCCTTTTTCTCGAATTCATGTAAACAGTACATACATATTGTTCACCTTACTACACTTCTTACTTCAGTCGGTCCTCAACATCCGATAGAATTTCAACATCATCAAAAGCTTTGTATGTAGCTGAGTTGGGATCTCTATTCTACCAGTTAACACATGCTTGTACAGCGAAAATTATCTTTACAAATCCGCGCTGGCAGTACGCCTGCCATATTTGCTCCCTGGCTATGAGGGGTGTGCGCAATGTCATCCCCATTCAATACAAATCCAAAGTAAAGTCCGCAGAATAATGTTCCTTTGCTGTGTTAATGTATACATCCCATTTCTGGCGTAAATCCTGAGCTGGGTCTGACAAGCCTCAAATGTTGCTCTAATGTCTTATGTCATGTGGAAGACTGCCAACTTGCCGTGGGTCAGATATCCTACAGTTTGTGTAGGAGTTAATCATGACGAACTTGGAAGCAATTATTTTACATTTACATAAAAATACTTAGACTTCTCACCAAATTCAGTGTTTATGGTTGGCGTTTTTCTCTTATTTTCATCTTCCTCAAAATCTGAAAAATTCCGCTTTCTACCCCCATTTCCGCGATTTCGCAGAAAACCCGCAAAACGGAAAACTTTGGGCACTAGAGTTGACATTTGCAAATTCCCTTGATAAGTATCAAGAATCACAGATAAAATCCTCTAATATTCCGACTGCATTTTCAAATGTTCCCATATTCAAGGGTCATAATGATCATCCTAATCCTCCTTTAAACAATTATTATATCCCTATAACCATTGATCTCAAAAAAAACACTGGATCGAGCAACTTCCGTCTCAAAGCGAGGTCAGTCCTTGAACGCCATTTTAGTCCCCGTCAAATAAGCTCATAATCAATGTTACGTAACACTGCGGACCTTCTCGTGCTACTTTAACTTTTGGGGCTTGTATTCGTCTATATTCGTAGATCAGGGCCTACAAAGTGTTCGGTAATGGCTCCCTGTAGAGAACCATAGATAGTAGTAGTCATGTTGAATGGTAAGGACAATTGCTATCTCGATATCCAAGCCATCTGCAAATCCAGCTGAGTTAAAAGGAGTTGAAGACTATAGTAAGTTTAACTGATATCATGTACTGATACCTGTAGTACGACAGAGAGATTAATTTAACAGATTGTCACTAGGTAAACTTTCGAATGTATAACTAATCCTAGAAAATACTAATTGCACATTTACGTCCATTTAAGCTTGTTTAAACATATACGCCAAATTTTTTTCTAGATTGCAAATCAAAGTTTTATGAGGAAAACATCAAATTCTTGGAGAAATTTAAGTACTTTCAAAATCATCGAAACGGTTGGTAAACCACTCCACAGTACAGCATGAGTATGTAGTAATCTGGTACTAAGAAGCAATAGCTCGCAAATACGTAAATGATCAAAACAACGTTTCTTGGCACAGCTACTCGTATATCCTCTTGTAACATTTCGTCTGTGTTTTCATCTCGGTTGACATATATTGTTAAAAGGCATCTCATTGCATAGAGGTGTAACATATGTTGCATACACCTCCACAGTTCCATTAAAACACTACAAAACGACCTTCAAAACAGGGTCAGGCGTGCCCTTCCCTTGGCGTACCTCCTGAATACATGTTTTGTGCTTTTCCCTCGTAAGTGCTAGCTCCAGCTCAAGTTGTTGAATAGTCTCCTCAGATGTTAGAAGCTGCAAAAACGAGAAGTCAGTATAAAGTGAAATCGGAACTGGTCGTAAAAAGTCACATTTCAAATACGTACAACATGCATATACCAATGTTTAAGGTGTAAATTATTTTATCTGAAAATAACCCACAGAGCCCTCCACACGTCTTCTTGCAGCGTTTCGTGTAATTCCAAAGGCTCCTTGATTACTTTCATCAACAACAACCTTCCATTTACCATAACTGTCTTGCATAAAAAACTGCCAAGAGCATGCGAGCATTCGGTAATAATACTAGCCCAAGCGCGTTCTCCGTTTTATCTTTCCCCTCTGAAATACGCCTGCGCTTTCTTGATCAAAAGAATCTGTTACTTACAAGCTTTTCACTACCACGAGTAAGAGAGGACATGTTACTCGTACACATGTAATTTGCAGCGTGTTTCAATAATCTCATTTCCTATAAAATCGTCGCGAAAGTGTTCTATATCCCTGTGTTCTTGGGCTATCACACTCGCATTTGCAAATCAAAGAGGATACTCACATTAAGCCCCAAATCAAGCCTAAAGAACAACTGGTCTATTTTTTCATGGTACCTTTCAGATTTTCTATATCATGATTTTATATTAATCAATGCTTCTTGATACAGTTACCAATATAAATTAACCAGAGGGTCTTTTCAAATCAAAGAGTGAAAGTATGGAGGACTTATTCAATTATCGTAGTTTATTGATTTGGCAATGACTTTTTTGAAGTGGAACATAACTGAAGTGTGATCTGTTAATGGGATTCCACGATTTCGTCACACATCTTTTTCTATAATGGTCACGGAAAACATTAGCACTACTTTTACAACCTAGAGCATGAAAAAGAAAAAACGGAATCATGTTTCTACGTCAAAAGACTGGCGTCCGGTTTCTTCTTATTCATAGCTGTTCCGTAAACCTATTTCATTACTGGTGAATGAATACATGACTTATACGGACATACATCGAGAATAGCTGTCTACTTAAAGGCCGAATTAGCTTCGAATCTATGTCTGTAAACTCCGAAACACAAAACGTTGCGGGATGTACTTAAATTTAAAAAGCTAGTCATGACCTTACTTAAATGACAACAACAAGGGTGATTAAATGATGATAAAAGTGGCTGTCAATGCATTATGTAGTATGCTTCATTACACCTACTTAACTAAATTCCAGTCAGGACTTATTGAAATTCAAATCAGGTAACGTCTGACAGTAACACATGTCTACATAGAAACGAGACTATTTAAAGAAGATGACTTTAGTATAACAAAGCAGTTAACATACCTGCCTACCATCGGTCTGTATTTTTTCCTGAAGACTGTCTGACTCATTTCTGTATTTTTGCAGATTATTTTCAGTTTTGGTTAGCTATTGATAAAAGTAGACAAAACAAATGTTTAAACTATGAAACAGGTGCATAAATTCATGAAAACAAACCATGATCGGTTTTTATAAGCAGAAAGGAAAGAGCTTAATTCACCTTGAATAAATATTGAAGCTTAGAATTTCACGATTTATCGATATAAAACTTAAGGTTAAACCTGCTCAAACAGACATAACCATTTCTAATCACCTTAATGTTTTTTTATATCAGGCTCTTCACCTGACCAAATTGAGACTATATCAGTGGAAGTACTGGGTGTGGGGGCAGTGATGCTGTGCTTGAAACATATCGGACCTGGTTTGAGCTTTGTCACCACGTCAAAGGCTTACCACCAACGAGTCGTTGTTAAGTTCCTCAGGAAGCCTATATCTGTTGTAGTACAGCAGAACAATAGCACTCCATAAATCCACATATTCTCTAATACTGTGCACAACATATGGAGCGAATCCCCAATGCTAACCCTACGGCTCCAGGCTAGCAGGTTTCCCTTTAACCCGAGCTTCATCAGTTGGAAACAAGCCACCAAGCACCCAGCAAAAGCATGATTCGACCTCCTTCAGTACTCCTCACAAAGCTTAACTGCGTTTTCAATCACTTGAACGATTAACACAGTGCTGACCATATCAAATGATATCCTCATTTTGTTAAGGGTCTATTTGCGTAAGACGTTCATAGCATGATTGCTAGCTTTGGGCTTCTAAGGATTAACCTTAAAATAAAAAACGAGCTATTGTTGCAGCATGCCAATGGAGCTCACAGTCGAATCTGATAATTGCGAACGGTGGAGCCTAACTCCTTCAGGGAGATTTCAGCCTCGATTTACCGTTGCTTGTACAATCTAGCCACTACTGGAACTATAAATAATGTCTGTTGAATGGGTGGGAGATGAATGCTTGTCGAATACAAACACAATTTTATAAATTGTGTTGTAAACTTACATCTTTTGTACTCTATCGCACTTGCAAATTGGAAACGTGTCATGTAGAAAGTACTGCTCTTTCTGTAAAGGAGCCGACCTTCGACTTTTTGAATATACTTTGCAAATACTACGACATTCGTGTGGTCATTTCCCGCAAAGTGACAAGAGGGAAAATAATCTTCAAATATCATCCTTCTCCCACCTTGCCTTATGAACCGCTGTAATAGAACCCACATAGAAAGTACTTAGGCTAGCTTTAACCATCCTGAACTACGTATCTCGTTTTAAAAACGAGGTCTATCAGCATAACTTTTAGCATCTTTAGTTACTATGAAATGGAGCACTTTGCTTCATCGTATTACTAAGAATTTCTGTGCGCCGTCCTTGCATACTAAGAAGAAATAAAGAACAATGGTTTTCTCAAATGATTTTGTGTCCAAAGATATCTCTGGCGTCGTGTTTTATCAATTTTCCTTGCGGTTATTAAGCTGGCTGGCAGTTTCTTCAGTTTTCTTTGAGTCACAGTTTTAGTAACCCTTGACACCAAAATTGTTTAATAAATATTTTGAACACAATGAGTGGTCTGCCAAAACGTTTTCTGCAGTTTTTATAATACACCAAGATTAAAGCTAGGGTCAACCATTATACACTCAGGTAATTTACAAATTGCAATCAAACATACGCATTAGGCTCAATGATCTCTAAAAAGAACTGGATCGAGCATCTTCCATCTCAAAGCGAGGTCAGTCGTTGGACGCCATTTCAGTCCCCATGAAACAAAGCTTATGAACAATGTCACGTAACATAGTGGACCTTCCCGAGCTATTTTAACTAACAGGGACCAGTAGTCGTGACTACACATTTTCACTGTTGGAAATAATGGGAAGCTCCATCCGGTCTTTCTTAGAGATCAGTGATTCGGCTACGTAACTGCCAGTTCAGCTGTATCTCAACAGTCACAGCAATTTTCAATAACTTCAATATGGGAAAAGGGCTCCTCATTCTCTACTTTGATCTATAAACTTTAATATATAGAGCTGTTCCAGTATTACATCTTACAGTTACTTGCGTCCAATGAGAGTAAGTGGCTGAAAATCAGACTTTTTTGATTCACAAAGTTATACTGCTTCTCAGCAATGGGTGGGGCGAAACACTCTGCCTGATGAAAAAATACCTGTAGAAACTCGGTGACAGTTTTAGAAGTAATACTACAATAGATAATAATGGAATAGAAGGCATATCATTTACCTCATCACAAACTTCTGAGTATCGATCCTGTGCCATCCTTAACTCTTCTTCGAGTTGACGAATTTGCTGTTGCTTTAAAGCCAACTACAAACAAAGGCACGAATTCGCTAAGAAAACGCAGAGCCATGGCCATGAGCAGTAAGCGGAATTTGACATAAGCACTTTGACATTCGTGTGTAGTTCTCCTTCAGTTCAGGGGCTTACAAAGGCGCAGTCATGTAACGCATAGGAGGTAGTAGATACAGACAAATGCGTCAAAGTTCTAAACTTGCCCCATTTATTATGTGTCTTGCATTTACAAATTTTTAACGGAAGTATGACGCTACACCAACACTTGCTTTACACGCAAATTATGCGTTTCATGAAACACGGTAAACTCAGACTTGCAAATCCCTTTTAAAATGGAAAGAATAAAAAATTTAACCCGTAGTAAGCGACATTAGATTTGGAGGCACATCATTCACTTAACGTGAGGAAGTGTCTCATAACGTTGTCATAGCATATGAACACAATCAATCAATCAATAGAGGTGCCCTGTCAGAGTCTGACGGCGGCGACAATCACATGTTCCTTTCTTTGCATACATTTCCGGATGATGTCAAGCGACGTTCTGTCCGTGACACGTGACAGCCATCCAAGATAAGACATACGCTGTCGACCACGAGCTCTTCATATGAACACACGGAGCATTTTTGGTTAAAATCTTATAGGTCAGAATTACATCAATGGGCAGAGGACATTAACTAAAAATTGTGAAACGGCTACAAATGCCATCTACGATCTATCGTCAAGAAGACGTTTTTATAGGAATTTTACAGGATTGTTTTCGGTAATCTTGTATAGTTGTATCCGAATGAAGTATATCAATATAAAAGGGCACATATAAAGGTTTGATAGAATATCAACTGCACTGGGAACTCATTCAATTGAGATAAAGCATACACAATACTTAAAGAAGAACATGGAAAAACAACAAACTATCATTAGGCCAACATAAAAATATAATATCTATATCTTCCACAAACAATGTGAACATTTACTGTATAAGATCACTTGAAATTTAAGGGAAATTAAAATTCCATATTTCACTCAATTTATCAATACCCTACATTCATTATCTATTTTCAGCATTTCCTTAATTCGACAGCATTATATTACACTCTTTTACCAGACGTCATGCATAAATTAGCATTTGAATTCCGAACGTAACTGTCCTTAACTCACATCGTCTGAAGCCTTTCTTTGAATGCTTTCCAATTCCTTGCATGTCTTTGACAAATCTCTGTCCATTTTCTTAATAGAATCCAGTTGCTGATGAATCTAACAATTAACATGGAAATATAGATATTGCACTTACAAGTCTCTGCAGTGGTTAGGTATATCGGTATGGAAAAGAGAGGATATCGTGTACAGTCTAATATGTATATAGCAAAGCTGTGGCATGAGACTCCTGCACTTTGATGTATGTGACTGGAAGGAAAACCGCTCAGACAAAATAGATGGATAAAACGTACATGATCAAAAGAGTGTAAAAACACCCTAGTTCAGTGCCTAGTCCGTCGAAATAGTATTTAAAATACCAAGAGGCGATATTTGGTTTCTTTATGTACAATTGAAAACATCGTCATCTTGGGGTGTTTTCGAACACCTATTGACGGGGGAGAATCACATTTTCCGATAAATATCTCCGTAGATCAGCTATTTGCGTACCGGTTTGGTTTGCACTTGTGAGCCAAATTAAAACAAGTCAATTGTGTGCCTTTTCTGGTAATTAGTCAAGACTACAGCATCTGGAATTTTAAAAGACGTTAACCTTACTGGTAGTTTACATGCTAACAAGCTGTTTTCTTGTAAGTAAATAGAATAAAATTCAAATTCGATTTATTAGCTCCACTTTTTTCTACAGGAAAAATCTGCATTAAACATTCGAATCGGGTAAATAAAAAGGAACTTTTAAGAAATATGTAGCTGATCTCAGCCTAAAAATTAAGAGTTCAGAGCACCAACTTAAATCCAAGACCTGTAGATAACGAAGAGGGGCTTGTCAAACATTGCACATTGTAAACCAATTGCTACACTTATTTACCCTCTGCCTACAGATACCACACACAATGGAAACTACCATATACAAATCATTACCAATGTTCGTGGCTATACGTATACAAATTCTGATAGCTTCCATAGTGTAGGAACGTTGGCATTACGAACCATCGGGTAACATAGTCCCAAACAGTTTGATGAAGGTTTCTTTTCAAGCCCTTTACAGGTTACGTTAAATTAGGATTCGAGGGTCTTGTAAGTGGCTCCGGTGGAGATGAACGCTACAACAAGGAGCGTTGTAAACTGTATTTGTAGTTACGACGGGCCTGACGTCATAAATATACTACAGGTTAAGGTATACCTAAGTATGTTTGGCAAAATATCAAGTTTCGATCTGAGAACTACGCCTCGGAAACGCTCTTGCAAATCGTCACACCCATTGAAAATTTAGGTATTTTAGAAGTTTTACCGTATTACCGAAGCGAGATGAATACTTGAGATGCTCCGTACCCCGACATTCCCAGACCTACTGCTATCCTGGAAGAAACCTCAAAGATACAATTAATCTTTTACCTCCTTTTCTTTCTCTTTCTCCATTTCACGTAAAATAAAAACATCATGATTCAACTTGTTAATGAGATCTTCTTTCTCCGATAGCTAAAGTGGATAGAAAGGAAATGATAACCATCTGCGAATCTTTCATAAAAATATAATTTGCTCTGACTTTTGTATATAAATCATACGATCTCTTTTCCAAAAGCAAACTTAGTTAAAAAGATGATCGACAATCTAGACTTGGCGTAACTTCCTTGAGTATGAGGGATTTACATTAACACACTCCTCCACCTCTACCCCAACACCTTCCATAAAACATTCAATCCGTAATACATCAAATAACATGCCTTACAGTGCCATCATTCCCCATGACTGGAGAGTTTCCTTCTAAAGCCCTACACCCTAGGTACAATTCCTGACCTCTTACATTGGCCTACCTTGACGTCATCCTTGACATCATTGAAGACGTCAAAGCTATCAATAAGTCCCTCTTCGAGACACCATTAGATAATGAAAAAAACAACCATTTACTTGAAATACGAAATTTTTCCTGGATGTCGACCTCACAACATCAATAAACCAATCGCATTGCTGAATGAGAGCCATCTTAATGTCTGTCAAGCAAAGCCACTTTTGTGGAGATCTTCGTCAGGCTCTTGCATCTTTTATATGTCTCTCGAAGAGGGTAGTACTAGTACTTTATAAATAAACCAATGATCATGTAGGTACAAGATATCTTACAAAGCATTTCATGTCTACAGAACTTTCGAACTTGGCCAGCGGTAATCAACTTGCAAGAGTTCTTAAGAGAATCAAGTTATTCAAGTTAAAAATCAAGTTAAAATGTGTTTCCTATACGTGAGAATTTGTGTGATATTTGCGACACTTATATCACACGATCGAATACCTGTTTCAAGAACCACGGTCACGAAGTTAAGGGAACCTTTCTTTTATATCGCAAAATTTTTACACATCTGCAAGTACAGCTCTCAACAGAGGAAGAAATATCTCTTCAGTTTGCAATAGTTATCCAATGGGTAAGTTGCGATTAGAATCAGGGTAAATGTAAAAAAGAAAATGGCCGTTTGTTTTGGTGTGAAGAAGTTAAATTGACAGCAGCACCATTAATATTTTTAATCTTTACAGGGAACGCGGGTTCTGTGGTCATAATTCATACTATTTGACAAGTGTTCTTAAAAGGACCATAAGGTATAATTACAAAGAGAGCGATTCAGTATAATTTACTATTAGAGACTGTATTTTCAACATATGATATGTCATGTGTTTTAATTACTAAACACGGGTCTCACCAAGAAAGCTACTGTGTGAGTTCTAGTGACACAAATACAAGAAACTCAAGAGTTTCCCACTTACATTGTGAAAATGCCATTTTCATGGTTTCTTCCATTAATCTACAGCAGGCATAACATTTTTGATTAGGCATAAGGAAACAATTGGCAAAAAACAGCGTAGATGCTTCATTGTCACTGCTGAGTATGCCCCTAACAAACTGATCAACACGCTGAACGCCGCAACTAACAACAGTATCAAGGTTTGTCAAACGACGATCCCAAATACCTCAAGACGTCTGGTACTTAAACAGTATTCTCCAAGAAAATATTTCACAGATTAATATTAAAATATAAATCTGTTGGATATCAAATTGTAAAAAGGGTTGCAAGAGAATGTATCAGAATAAGTATGCATACTTTTTTCGCTACGCTCATGTGTTGCTGTTGGAGCGAAGATACGTCTACTTGAAGCTGGTGAATAGTTTCTTCCTTCATTGTAATCTGAAGAGAAAGAAAAGAGGTACAAGACTCATTTACCATTTATTGTGATCTGTATGGTGTATTGATTCTGTTATTCCATTATTATAGTGCTTATAATACTTTCCATCATCACTCGACACAATCAAAAAAAATGTTACCAACACTTACTCAATATTTATAGGGTAATAGCTTTCATGAAATTGCACAACAGATTATCAAACAGTGCTTGCATAGCAGGCAGAACTGGGATTGTTCACAAAAATCTTACAGCTTCCTGATGTATTTTTCAAAGTGATATTTTCCTTTTATTTGACCATTTATTGAACATTTATTCGGCCAAAATGTCAGGGGCTGTCTATAAAGCCAGAAACGGGGTGATGAAGGATCCGCTGAACTGATTGAAGAGTCCCTCGAGTTGAGTTTAAGGGAGAAAGGGTCACTTCCTAACAAATAATTCAACTAGAAGGTAATAGTATAGAAAGAATATCCTTCCACAACCACAATGGTAGGGTTCCAGCGGAAGAAAGGTGCTATTCTAACATTGTTAAGTACTAAGATACCTCCTGAAAGTGGCACGAGAACATGTCAGGCATTTAAATATCTGTACTTTACTATAGAAATCAGTTATTTCCAAAGATTTGTATCACGTCATAGATCACTACAAAGTCATAAGATCGATGATGTTGATAGATAAATCGAAAATCGATAAATTAGTTTCATTGCAAAAAATAATCGTAATTCTATTGGTGGAACCCATATAATACCTCGTGAGCTTTGCTTTCTTGGTCCCTTTCAGCGGCATTCAGCTTCAAGATCAGATCCCTGATCTCATCTTCAAACCTTTCAACCTTTCAACAAAATTAAGTACATAATATATAACATATTCTTGTTGAAGAAAAGGTCTGGAAATTTCCACGAAGATGTCACAAAAGACTTTTCAAGGCTTTCAAGGCCTTTGCTCAAGAACAAGGAGTGCTGATCACCCTTCCTTAGCAGCGGTTCCTAAACGTTTGAAGCCATCACTCCTTTAGCTCCAGAGGCACATCCATGGCGCCCACAAGACATGCACATAACACATTCGCATGGCAGGAGCTTGGTATTTGTAAATTGTAAATTAAAGACAGTAAATTATACATCACCACATGCAGGCGCATGTAATTTATAAACAACGATTAAAATACATCAGAAGAACTTTATGCCTGATCCGTTACCTAAACAATATCACCCCATTTCATACAGCGTAGCATCATATGTCTAAATCACTCCCAAGGGGCTCTACGGCCCGAAAATAATGCGCTAAAAATACAAACTACTGCAAAATCAGTTCATGACAGTGGCTTCTAAGACTCAAAAACAGGCCAAGAAGGAAATAAATTTGGAGGATGAAACTGAGGATTGTCAGATAAACGGTAAAAGTGAAAAAATAAACATCTAGGAAATCATAACGTGCAATCCCTGTGAAAGCAACATATCAACATGATGAAAGTCTTAATGGCGTTAGCTACATGCGAGTATATAACTAACCTTGGCTAGGTACTCTCTCTGGGACTGCTTCAATTCACTAAGTTGTCCTTCCATATCTAGTATAGAAGTATCTCTTTCCTGCATCTGTACAAGAAAAAGAAGGTATTACACCATGATAATGTGGATTATTCCAAATCTCGTTCTTTAGTGTCTCTTACATACATACCTACCTACATACATGCATGCATAAATACATTACAAAAATAATAAATAAATACATACAGACATATATACATACATACATACATACATACATACGTACATACATACATTACAGAAAATATAAATAAATACATA